>JBAMIE010211576.1:0-10264 GCA_037177295.1 Kaempferia parviflora
AAAATGTGGACAGATAAATAGCTACAATATTGTGTGCAAATTCTTGCTTCTCACACCAACAGTAAAAAAAACAAAAAAATCACACCTCACACACTCACATCAAAAGTTGTTCAAAGAAAAAAAAAGATCTTTCTACAAGTTTTACAATCTAACAAACTTTTCGCACACCGTAAGGTGTCATCATGACTTCATGTTTATAAAGGTTAAAATTAACGATCTCCAATAGGTGTCACCCTATTGAAGACAGAAAACAACCCAGAATAGGGTTCAGTCATGGACATGGATAAGTCATGCCAGCTCCTTTGCCAGCACAAGCATGGACATGAGCCAAATCCAACAGGTGTTGATTTAGGGCCACTATAGAATCCAATCGAGTTCAATATGTTCACCCACAAATTGCTAGGAGAGTGTTCAATATAAATATATAGATTTTTGTAATTGTTAACAAGTCACTCAATTGTAGCAAAAGGTGATTACGTTTACCCCGTACACGACATGGTTAACAAGCCACTCAAGCTTCTAGGACAAGAGAATCAAATTAAGCACGGTATGGCCAGTCTTACGTGGCCAAATAGGGGTGTCCTAGGTCTGTTTATATTAAGAGGGTGTCCTCTGTACTCATTTAGGGATGGAACGGGCTCCATCCCACATGAATAAAAAGGCGATTACCTAGCAATTCCATACTGAAAAAGCAGGTATTTTGCTGCAATCTATTAAAGCCAATATTCAGCTTCTAGCTCAAAAGAAATCAAAAAACATTTTAGACAAATTGTTTCTGAAGAATCACCTTGCAGCATGATAATAACTATAAAACATCATAAATAGATAAACATCAGCAACTAATTTTCTCAAATGGAGTTATTACTTGAAGCTAGCCCTGTGAAGTGGCCGTCCACCAAGATTTGCTGGAACTCTTCCAGATAAATGGTTTCCATTGAGATTCCTAGAAGAAAAATACAATTTTTATATTTAATACATTGGTGATGAACCAACAATTTGAATTATTCTTATCTTTTTTACAGTATTTGTAAAGACATCAGCCGGCCAAGGGTCTCAGGAATAGATGCATTGAGTTGGTTGTATGAAAGATCCCTGCAGACAATATTCACATAAATTGATGATCAACGAATTTGTTAACCAAGTCAAAGACTAAGAGAGACATGGGCTGATATCCTGATTATATTTAAAAAATGTCTTCGTTTCAAAGATAAACCATTTAGCAATCATTATAAGAAACAAAAAACAGTTATCTCAAACAACTGTGTAAACTTCCCATATAGGAATTTCAAGAAAGAAACTGATAAAATGGGGTACTAAAATCATTTCAACACTTCACAAGGCTTGGTAAGCATATATGTAGATAGACAATACTGCATGTGGTTGAGATAGAAAATAGATGTTGTATTGATGTTTTGGCATATAGTTACAATGGGTTATTGATACAATATTTATAGGGAAATAATGATAAATAAAGATCCTTAATTTGTGGGATCATGATTGTTGGTGCAATTGACCTCCAAGATTTTGATGTTTGTTTGACAATATGTTTAATGAAGTCCAAGTGGTCAAAGTGACGTGAGACTTGGCAGCAGTGAGCAGTCTACCGAGTGACTAGCAAGTCCAAGTGCTCAAGGTGACCGGAGACTTAACAGTAGCGAGTAGTCTACCTAGTGACTAGCAAGTCCAAATGGTCAAGATGATTGGAAACTTGGTAGTGGTGAGAAGTCTCCTGAGTGACTAGTCCTAACTAAAGGTTAGGTAAGTGAAAGTCTGTGGCTAGTTTTTAGATTGCATGGCATTTGTAAAATGCTTATTTGTTTTTAAGCAATGTTGTTTGTTTAGTCCAAGATGGAAAAGGACAATGATTATAACTGTATATAAAGTTGAATCGAGGTTTCAAGGTTCAAAATTTTGAGACATGCCGAGTTTCGATTATGATTGGGACAATACGGTTTTGGTACCATATCATATCATGTCGTGCCAATAAGATTTCAATACATTTTCAAATATAAAATATAATATATATTTTTCTTCTATTTTTCCTAACAATCTGTCTCCTACATCTTTAAAGAGGTACTTAATCTCTATTTACCGAAAGAAAAAAAAAATTAATGGTACAAAAATAAAAAAATGGCGCGGCGTGTCAGAATTGTGGCCAGGCCAGGCCACCACAAGATCATCGTGGCCTCGTGAGGTTGTCACACCCATGCAGTGTTGGTGTCCATTGGCATGCAGAATGGTAAATTCCGTCCATGCCAACCGGCATGGCTCAGCATTTGATTCCATGCTAGTATCATCAATTAGAAAGAAGTCATAAACTGACGGAGAAATTGGTTCGTTAATACATTACTCTGAGCTGTGTCGCATTATGCCATCATACTGTACATATCTTTTTAATGAAATTTGGCATATCTTTTGCCTTCATTTTCCCTAAAATCTATATTATTCTAAGGTGTGACAAGTCTAGACTAGATGCAATCTACTTGGAGCATATATTGGCTGGTTATAATTGCTATCTACTAGGATATTGAGATGGCATACTGTTTGTGCCTACTTGGATGATGACAAGAACAAACCTTTGATCAGCAGTGATTATCACACCCCAGTTTGTCCCAAATGTGAACTGAATGGTAGTATTATTAAGCAGATCAACTCACTGAGTAACCCTTTAGGGAAGGAAAAAAAGGCATAATGTGACAGGCGAAACCAGCACAAGTTTTTGTATAGATAGGCACATTTACATACCACGTTTTGCATAGTGTTTGTCAATGTAGAGTCATTATGAGATAAGCTTAAATATGAAAGAAGAACGCAATATTATGTTAGAATAAGTGACAAAATATGTGTGAATTTAAGAATACTTCAACATTGTTTTGAATATTAAAAACTTGGAGTTGGTCACCCTTCAAAATCAAGATGAGAGCAAATAATAGAATAGTAAGAACAAAAACAAATTCATGACTGTTAATAGTCCCAGAAAATACAGGACTTGTCCTATTTGGAGAATATGTTTAATGTAGAAAACTGATAAGAATAATTGTAACAAATAGATTTAACTTACAATGTTTGTAAACCAGCAATAGTACCAATAGAGGAGGGGATTGCTCCATACAGGTTGTTGTTACTAAAGTTTCTTCAAAAAATGAAGGGAAGAGGGAAACATTGTTTAGTTTAACATCAACAAAAAATAACGCAAAAGCAGATAAAAATATTCCAAAGCACATCTAATTACTGATTGCCGAAGCTAATGCTAAAATAAATCATTCAACATAATCATGTAATAATGTACAACAATGAAATGAATACAAAAATATGATCTATAAAAGTTGTATATTGAGTTATTTGGAAACAGAATACCATATGATTAAAGTAATCACAAGACTTTATACCATATCATCAAAGTAAACACAAGACTTTATATAATTGATGACCTACATGCTTTGCAAGTGCCGCAGCTTACTGATGTCATTTGGCAAGAAGCCCTTTAAACCCTGATTATCAAGACCTCTGCAGAAAAAGAGAATATATCTGTTAATCTTCTCTAAAGTACTTAAAAAACATTTTCTCATTTATAAGTTAATGCACATCAAATACATTTGCTCAAGTAGACATAAGCAAAATAATAATAATAATTCTTGCAAGATACAAAGGCAAATCAAAGGTAAGTTATGTAAGGTGCTCATGTATGGATGTGGTTGGCACTGTCAAGTATTTGCGCAACAAAACTGTAAAATAAAAGAATAAGCATAAAGACAATGCCAAAACATAATTGTGATACAAAGACACTTTTGTAGGGTGCTCGTATATGGATTTGGTTAGTTGTGTCGAGTATTTGCGCAGCAAAAGTGTAAGATATAACAATAAGAATAAAGACAATGCTAAAATAGTTTTATATGGTTTGAAGTCGCGTTTCTACTCTATGCAAAATTGATTCGTCAAGGTGAATCATTTCTATAAATCCCATATGAATGTCTCCTTTATCTGAGGCAGAGCAAACCTCATACAAGTATTTCTTCCCTTGAAATGAAATGATCAAAAAGCCTTAAAGAAAAAAATTAGTAAGAATTTGTAGAGAAAAGCCTTGGGTTTATAATTGCAAACTCTTGGATGTTGTTCAGCTTCTTGGTTACAACAAACTCTCAAACTATTTTGTGCATCCCTGTCATGCTAAACCACTTAAATGCTTATGTAGAACCGATTCTAATAGCTCTACTCATATCCAATGACTAGTACAACCTCGAGTCAATTGCTTGACAATTCTAGCCATTGAGCAACCAACGACTTTCTGGACAATCAACTAGAGAAAAACTCCAGTCTCAACCTAATCAACTGGATTCAATTCCAATCAACCAATGTCCAAACATAAACATTATTTTTTATGAACCCTATGTTCAATTGACTATACACTCCAATCGATGGAGACTCACCTCCAATCGCTAAAAGCTGCTAAGAGATCCTAACATCACTTGGCGTATACCCTTATATGTCTATTAAAAGTTACATGATAGAATTTAACCATTGACTACAACTCAAGCCCTATTGTCTTTTGGTCAAAGCTTCACTCATGCCACTAGGTAGTCTATCCCTACCTAGCTAACCACATCATCCCTCAATGATGTTGCCAAAGACTCAAATCCAAGATTAGATTTCAGTCCTTATCTTTTATGGCTCTCTTACTTTAGGTCTTCAACCTTATCAATTCTTTTCGTTGCCCTCGTGTTCAACTTGCGTAAGGTCCTCAATTCTTTGGATGCACCAAACCCTCCAAGCATGCTACACATGACATCCTTCATTGTTCATCTACTTATTCCGTCTTTAGTTGAGTTGCCTAAGAATTCACCTCGCTAAGAATTTTTTATCCCTTGGATGCTCCAAACCATCCTTCACCAATCACCTTCGAGTTACCTCACTGCAAGCTTTCGAGCCATCGAGGACAATCCATTCAACTTGACAGCGTCCAAGTCAACCATAACAACTCCATGAGTCATGCGAGCTCCATATGCACTCTATCAAGTTTCTATGCACTTAGATGCACACATTAGTGCAACAAGCAACCCGGCCAAACCCAACCATTTGGGAGCAATTGCACCAACATATACAACATGGTCGCCCTCTATATTTATCCTCCTCGTCAAATAAATCATTTTATTGAGACCTCTAACTCATCAAAACACCCTATAAATAAAGGTAGGATCCTACCTTAAAAAGGAAAGTTATGGACGACAAACATTTTCTAAAATCTTTGTGTCTCAATTTTTACATCATTGCTCAAAACATGGTAGTCAAAATTGCAATCCAAGGCTTAGGATCTTACTTCCTATGATCCAAATTAACTGCGACGATCCAGATCTCAAAGAGGATCTGAATTACAGTACAATCTTATGAACCTACAATTTGACCGTTTATTATTCCTACATAGGATTTCAATCCAAATAACCTTAATTAGAATATATTTTCATTTAATGATGATCCACATTTATTACAATAAATATCTTTTGTGTTATATCATTCTATAAAGTTTTTAATATACAAGATTCTTTTTAAATCCTATGCACAAGAATCCTTATTAACTATATCATTAACCCATCTCTAACTATTATTATCTTAAACGTATCATTCATCTTATCAAAGATGCTAGGTTTCTAGTTAATATATAAAGATAAAATGCTTTAAGAATTTATTATATTTTATATCAACAAGTTTATATTTTTATGCTTTATGATATTGGAATGTATGGGAATCAAAACATTCAATAAATTTAAAATGCCAAATATTTAAATATTCTAATTAAATTAGAGGATCTTAAGGTCCCCTTCAATCCTACCATCAAAATCTATAGACCACTCCGCTCCTAGGTAGGATCTCTGAAAACCTTGGTTCTAAAACAAAACATATGAAATTTAAGGAAAATTCTAATGAAAAAGGAGAAATTATTAATCTCCAAATCCTCAATCACCTAGTAAGTTGACACCGAGAATTCAATTCAAATTGATCATTCAATATTGAATAAACCAAATCATATGAGGTCTCCATGATCATTGCTTAGATAAAGGGAAAAAGATGTAGATAGCAAGGAGATCAATTACCTTCCTTCTTCAAAAAGAACTAGGAGGGAATTTCCAAACCTAAGAGGGGCAACAGCAAGACTTCCAAATAGAGAGGTGATTCCTCTTCAAATAGAAAGAGGAAGATAAGGAGAATGTTCGTTTGAAACGGCGAGAGACAGAGAGATTGATTTCTTTCTACAATGACAGCAATGGAGAGCAAAAATAAATTACTTTCTCAATATATAGAGAGAGAGAGAGACATTGTTTTCTATCCAAATTGAGAGAGGAAGAGAGAAAATTTATTTTCTTTCTAAAGAGAGGGAGAGTGAGAATTTAAATTATACCTAATCTTACTTAGAAGAACCATAATATAAAACTATAACACCATAAATGTTCAAATCAATTGACTAATACTTTGTTGTCCCCCAAGGTTCCACTAACCTTTACTCCTTCCACTTTATTAGAGTCATCCCTTCTAACTATATGCACAAAAATCTAGTGCATTACATTTCAAGTAAATATAACTCATACTCCTAACAAAAAAGAATTTTTACTTTCAATTCCTATCCTGCAAGATCTAGAGCATCTATCTAAATTATCTATTTAAAAAAAAAAACAAGAAAGGCAAGGATTCTTTTTCAAAATAAAATATTACCTTCTTCATCTATACAATAGTATCTTTCTTAAATAAATTAATTCATATGCTAAATAAAATGTATGTCAACCTTTTAAAATTTATATCAGCATATAACTATTTTGACAGACTGGTATATGTTTTCTTTGGTATATAAATTAGTTTATTTGAGGTAGAAACTCTTGTACAGATGAAAAAGGCATGACTTTAATTTTTGAATCCTTTTCTTTCTTATTTTTCCTTTTAAAGAGATGTTTTGGACAAATTATCAAGGTCATGCTGGAAAGAATTGGAAGAAGAAAAAAAAATTATCAACAATATTATATTCTACTAGAGATATAAAGCAATAAATATTTGTATAATTTTTTCAACTGGCAATCATCAAAATAAGTTTTTATCCTCCTGTACTGTTATATTACCGCTTGACTGATCCTTTTTTTCAATTTTAATCTATGCTAAAACCTATACACTTAATCACAAATTGATCAATCACAAAATGTCATATTGATTAAGGATTTTGAAGAAATATTATTTTCTTGTTTCTAATGATTCTGTTGAATAGGGTTAAGTATTTGAGACGTAGACCCCTAACATTATTATACTTTAGCTATTCTGCACAAATCTTCATAATAATTTTATGTTAGTTTAAAAACTTTTTTCACATATTATTGTCATCATTTCATATCTAGGGAGAGATTCTTCATGTCAAATAATCTTACTCTTTAGATGGAGAATCTTCTTTCAGTTGCTTGGATGAAATGACCAAGGATGGAAGAAAAAAAGATAGATTATTTTAGTTATTTAATATTATGATTGGTTAATTCAATAATAACTAATAATTTTATTTAAAAAAATCAGAGAAGCCATGACTTTGACAGACAACTTAGAAAAGATGGAAAAATTATTTTGACTCTTCTATGTAGATTCTGCATTAATTATTAACAATATATCAACAATTATTTTGACTCTTCTATCTAGTTTGTTCATTGCTAGCAATACTGAAAGATATTACCTACTGAAAGGATGTCAGCTTGCATATGGTGTTAACATAAAATGTGTGCTTCAAATATTACTGGGTCGTATTCTTTATCAAAACTTTTAAAGAAAATATTTACTTTTATCTTAGCACCTAATAGCTACACCATTTAAGAAGCAATCATTTTAATTTTTTACACTATGCACAAAGTAAACACTTTAAAGCTACATGGAAACTTAAATGTAAGGTTGAGAAAATACAGTCCGTCTATGACCCAATGGCCACTTTTTCTGTCATATTGGCAATCAACTCCACTCCATGGATGTTGTTGAGGAACACATGGATCACCATTCCAGCCCAAACGGTGTGGCAATCCCAGAGAAGTCTTCAAAATTTCCAAAGCTTGCACTACAAATTGCCATCGGAAGAAAATTAGAATGACAATGAAAAACAAATATAACAGTATATGACAACAATCAATTAATGAGTTCCACTTACTTGGAGTCAACTACATCAATCTAACCCTGCCATTAAATTATAGATCACTACTCATCCAAATCTTTTAAACAACTAATTGTGTTAAGTAGGAGTTTCATTGGTCTTCATCTATTCAATACAATTATTACAACTTGTCTAACTATAAAGTTTATTGGTTGTTTTTGAATACTTAATCTATTTTGACTCATTTATCATCCATTAAAACTATACATAATTGTTTAGTGTAATAATATTTTTCTCTTGTTACCTCACAGATATAAGTATTCTCGTGTCCACTATAAAAGTTACTACGAGTGTTTACTTCATAGTTGCCCAACATTTTGAAGTATAAAACAATCTTACCATGGCTTTTATTTTTTATAGCAAGACCACAATGATCACACAAACTTTGAAACCTCCTCCCCATCTTAACCACCGAGTCATTATTGTCTTAAGTATACCTTCATCAATGTTTCTTAGTAATATATTCAAGATATTTGATCCTCTCACTTGTAGGGATTTCGTACCCAGCTAGCATAACTATCCTATCACTTCTTTAAGTTCAAGTTGTGTCATATATTCAGCCATAGTTCAACTTAGTTTAAAACATTTAGTTTCCAAAGTTTCTTTCCACAATTCAAGGTTTATAGACTAACATCATAGAACTGCCTCAAAATAGCATACAATCAGGAGATTAATAAACAGGTGATTTCATGCAGTACTAATGGAAATAGATAAGTGTTTAAAGTTGAATTTTTCATGTAAATCTTCTCATCAACTCAAACAGTGTTTAGTCAGAAAACAAAAGTAATACTGGATAGAAGTAAAATGTTGACAGCCATTTAGGGGCAATATAAAACTATTGAACCATGTCATATAAAGACTTGAAACAGAAAAGGTCAGCCTTGGCAAATTTGGAACATGAGACAAGGGTCGAATCACGGCGAAGCAGTGGGAAATGCCCTCCCACACGGGGACCTGCTATTTACCTATCTGTATCTAGTGGTGAGGCCGGCAATACCAAATCGCTTGGGGTGAGCAATATCAACTTTTGCAGCATTAAAAGAGAAGATCACAATTAAACACAATTTCCACAAATGAAGCCTTCTACATAATGTCCCATCACTGACCTTTTATCACTGTCGTCTAAAAGATCACTTAAGAACTTTTTTGTTATCAAAATAAGATCACGTAAATATTGAAATAAAGAGGGAAAATATAGTTGGACGAAAAGCAATGCTGCATGACAGATCTAAGTCTGGGAACATTTAGGAGATTTGAAATAACCCAGAAAAGTATAGCATTGCCATTATTAAATACTAAAGTTTACCGTATTCAAAAATTTCACTTTATCCCTAATGTTTGCTTGTTTTGATAGTTTGCACTCTGAATTTTTCAATAAGTACCATTTTGATCCACATCATTTGCAAATTCTCATCACCTTGGTTCTTTGGCCTTAAGGATTGGGATCATTAAATCAATGTTTAAAATCTAGACCCGTGCAGAGGTTTCAGTCTTGAACCAGAACGATACAGTTTCAAAATCAGATCGTATCGTGCCGATATAGTTTCGATATTGTTTAAATATAAAATATATTAACTAAAATTAAAATAAATTTCGTAATATATATATAATGGAATAGTTTTATTAGGGTTTAATTAAGTCTATTTAAATTATCCCAATTATAGCTAAAAGTTGATTGAAATTATTAACGCAAGCTATTTAATTAAAAATTAAGTTCCTTCTTCCTAGGATTGTAAATAAGCAAGCCGAACCAAACTTTGAGTTGTTCAAGCTTGTTTAATAAGGTAATCGAGCCAAGTCAAGTCGCGCCTAAAATGAACCAAGCATTTGAAATGATTGTTCAAGCTTGGCTTAATTTATTTTTTATGAGTTTGAGTTTGATTCAAACTTGGCTTGAGCTTAATTTGTTTTGATGTTATCGAGTTCTCAATTCAAACTTTGTGTAATTGTTTAAAACTTTTAACTATCTGATTAGTAATTGAACTTGATAATTTAAATTTGTTTATTCATTTTAAAAGTTTTTTTTATTTAGAATGTTGATTAGAATTTTATTAATGAACATAGTTCACAAATGTTATTCACGAACATTAACGAGCTGAACACATA
>JBAMIE010211586.1:0-10264 GCA_037177295.1 Kaempferia parviflora
TACCAATATGAGACACATTCTATGCAAATAAAATATTTAGATGACATTTAGTATTTTTTTAATTTGTATATGTTAGGAGTTAGGACTTACTTTTGATGTATTATTGAGGAATTATATTCTTTTATACATTTATATATTTTAAATAAATTGAAAAAAAATTATTTTTTAAATAAATTGAAAAAATAAAATTATTTTTTAAATTTATCATAATATTATAAAATAAGGACTATTTTATATTTTTTTCATAGGGATTATTTTGCTTCAATATTCATATTCATATGTTAAAGATTATTTTATTTTTAATATGTTTAATGAAATATATTGAAAGGGTAATTTAGTCATTCCACACTTTGATTTTTAGAAAATATTATCAAAAATGATACGAGGGACTAAATTGAAGTAAATTGAAACCATAAAAATTATTTTACAATTGAATTGAAAGCTTAAGGACTAAAATAAATTTTAACCCTGCCATACTTCTTATCGAGTTCGGTCGAATCACCTTGAACAGCACCGAACCCCTTGTAAATATTCACGACTCCTCTCATAGCCATCCTCGACTCCATTTAAATTAATTCGAGTGCACCCGGAGTCTAGACTAACCACCACCACATCAAAATATATATAATAGAAGCTAATATTTTATTCCATTTTTAATTCTAATTTCGTCCATTGAAATGCTTAAATCTTGCCATCACTTTTACGGATGAGATTACAATTGTCATCTAAATTCATATTTATAGAAAGTTTTAAATTGTTCGAGAAAGATGGATTACTTTATAGAACATACACTTTTGGAAAAAATTTCTTAATTTTATAAAATTTTCATATTCGGATGCACGATGACTGTTTGAAATTCTACCTGATATATCTTTAAAATTCACTAATTTAAAAAATTTTACCTTTTTTCTTTTACTAGAATCTTGTTTCTATGGGTTTGTAAATCAACCATTTAGGACACAAATTAAATTAGATGATATATCAGAATAACCTAATTTTAATAGATAGTTTATCATTCATGAAAACTATATTAAATTAAAAAAGAGAATTACAAGAAAACGAGAATTAATTAATCCTAATGCTTATCTGGAAGATTAGGATGAGACCAAGTAGCCATCGGGCTTACGTCACCTATCCACGTCAAGTCTCCATCTCAAATTTCAATCCCAATTATTCAAATTAATCAATTAAAAGGGCAAAAAATAAATATTTTTGGAAAACGCTCACATTTTGCCGCATATTTTTAATGTGCGTCGTATCCGGGTCGTATCTTCATTTTAAAAAACAATAATTATTCACTATTATTACTTTCCTGATTAAGTATTTTAGACGACGTGGCTATACGATGGAATTCAATCCAAATTTGGCTTCGTTATCCTCGTTAGGTAATTATTCATCTCACGTCGTCCGTTTCCCAAAGATAAAAAATATACGTCCATTAAAAATTGCTCGTTTATCCATATATAATACAGTAATATAGTAGTACAAGTGGAATTCCTCACCACCCAAATGATAAGTTTTACCATCTTTAATTCTATCTCAATCCAACCAGAGGTGATCCTGCGTCGAAGCATTCCGTGGGGACGGCTTGATTATCCTAATAAATAGGAAGGTTGGTCGCATCCTCGCTAGGAAGAGCACAAGACAGTATCAGCCGTTCATCATTGTTTGTCGAGATCAGATATCGCTCGGGCCTCGGCGTCATCTTGAGAGTTTTTAAGCACGGCCATCGTCCTGCTTCATCCGGCAGCGAAGTGGCAAAAGGCAGAGAGAGAGAGAGAGAGAGAGAGAGAGAGAGAGAGAGAGAGAACTAATCCAGGATTCCTCCTTTCTTCCCTCCCCGCCTCAGTTCTCGATGATGCGGCCATCTGATACCTTTTGAGGAGGATTTACTTTTGGATTTGGCGGAGTATTTGTTAGCTGGGAGGCGAATCTGCCGCGCCAGGAAGGTACGAGCTACTTTGTGATCGGTCTATTTTTTGTCTGTCTATCTGTCTGTCTGTGACTCTCTGAGATTTTAAATTTGAAAAAAAAAAAAAAAATTTGCACGGGCACAAGCGACGAGCTAGTTTCGATTTTTAAATAATATGGTCGATGTGTTTTGGTTCTTCGTTTTCCCTGGTCAGGTAGGGTAGGAACCCCCTTTTGCGAAAATCTCCATGGTGCTTTGTGATTGTGAGTTTACATAAATGTAGATTCTTTTGGGACATTGAGAGTGTGGTAAACTTTTTCTCTCCCTTTTATTCATAAAAAAAAAAATATTGTCTAGTATTTGCTGAATTTTTTTTTTCCTATAGTTTTTTTTGGGTTACTTTTCTTCCAGGCGATCCTCGTAGTAGCTTCGGATATGCTAGCATATTCTCTTGTCTCTGTGTTTTTTATTTGTTCAGAAAAGTCTTCTATAACTTGATTTGTTTGTTTTTGCTGTAAATCACTCATATTCGTACTTTATTTTATCCAATTTCTGTAGATTTACATATAAGAAAAATTAAGAAACAAAATCGGAGATTGCTCACACCAATTCTAGGTCAGTTAAATTTGGTGTGTCTAAACTATCTTTGGTTATTTTCTCATGTTAGAACACCCAAGTGAATTATTATACTTGTTCATTCCTTTTTCTTTCTTTTCATTTCATGGCATTCCGCATCAAATAGCTTTATCAGCTGGTTGTTGTTATTACTTCGAGACTTTCTTTCTGTTTCACCTTTTGATTTATAGTTTAGAGTGATTACTGCAGTTGTTACTTCATGCTCAAATTTTGTATAGTTAAGTCTTGTTTAACTATCTTATGAACTGCAATCAGCTTTGTGTTAGCTAAGAACTAAATACTAGTTATGCTTCCTTGCTTATACACGTTCAAATTTCTTCCTTTGTGGTCAAATTAGTTGATCTTCCTTCTTCTCTTCTATTGTTCCTGCTTAAATTCTATTTTTTTTATCTTTACAGTTTACAGTCAAACGCGGAAGTATTAATTGGGAATGCTAAAAGATGTGCCTGGATGCTGAGGCTGCTATCTTCTTGGAGTTTAATGAGACTGCAACTCCAGTTGAAACTAAACATTTTAATATACATCATATGCTCCATGTGGAGTTGCCCGAAAGATTAACCCAAGGCAAGGAGAAAGTATTCACTGGAGCGGTTTTACCAGTTGAAGTCTTCCGCTCTTATTTCCAGAATATTATGCAGTGAAAATTGAATAGCATAGCATATATTCTCTTTGGCCATTTGCCTAGGCAGAAATGGATTTCAGAGGGAAGGTTGTGATGCAAAAGTATGACTTGGGAAGACTATTAGGGAAAGGAACTTTCGCAAAGGTGTACTATGCTAGGAACATCAGTGATGGCCAAAGTGTTGCTATAAAAATCATTGACAAAGAAAAAGTAGTGAAGGCTGGTCTCATGGAACAGGTGAAACGCGAAGTGTCGGTGATGAGATTAATCAGGCATCCAAATATAGTGCATCTCTTTGAGGTCATGGCCAGTAAGACCAAGATTTACTTTGTCATGGAGTATGTCAAAGGTGGCGATCTGTTTAGCAAGGTTGCAAAAGGAAAAGTAGATGTTGGTGATGCTCGAAAGTACTTTCGGCAGTTGATTAGTGCTGTCGACTACTGCCACAGCAGAGGTATCTATCACCGTGATCTGAAGCCTGAGAACCTACTATTGGATGAAAATGATAATTTAAAGGTTTCAGATTTTGGTCTAAGCACCCTTGTCGATTCAGAAAGGCTAGACTGCCTACTGCACACAACTTGTGGAACTCCAGCTTATGTTGCTCCTGAGGTGATCAGTAGAATGGGTTATGATGGTGCAAATGCTGATATCTGGTCCTGTGGGGTTATTCTGTTTGTGCTTATGTCTGGCTATTATCCTTTTCAAGATTCGAATCTGATGGAGATGTACAAGAAGATTGAGAAAGGAGAATTTAAATGCCCCCATTGGTTCTCTCCCAGTACCAGGAAGCTTGTTTCAAAGATCCTAGATCCTAATCCAAGTACCAGGATTTCTATTGCAAAAATCAGGGAAACCAAGTGGTTCAGAAAAGGGCTTGATGGGAGGAAAATGAAAATCAAGCAGCCAACAGAAGATGACAGCCATTTGGAAGCAGTGGCAGCACACGACAATCCAGAGAGTAATGCTGCAGAGGAAAAAAATGATTCAACTAAAATCACCAACTTGAATGCTTTTGACATCATCTCTCTTTCAGCAGGGTTTAACCTTTCAGGCCTATTTGAGGAGAACCAAAACAAGCAAACTTGGTTCACTTCTAAAAAGTCTGCATCAGCCATAATCTCTAAGCTATACGAGGTGGCTAAAATGTTAAAATTCAAAGTGAAGAAGAAGGATGATGGAATTGTAAAGATGGAGTCCTTGAAAGAAGGAAAGGATGGCCTTGCCATTGACTTTGAGATCTTTGAGGTCTCCCCTTCACTTTATTTAGTGGAAGTAAAAGGTTTAAATGGCGATACTTGGGAGTACCACAAACGTTTGAAAGAAGTTAGGCCAGCTCTAACTGACATTGTTTGGACATGGCAAGGTCAGCTAAATCCAGTTTGAGAGCTCCAAGTCCAAATAGATCATCACTCTTTTTCTGTTCAGTTTGGTATTATGGATCTCACTTCCTAGTCATTCTCCTTCACTTAGCTAGTTTGTTTTCATTTCATGCCAATTGTGTTTAAGCATCTAGTTTCTTGCTTTAAAATTTTGTGATTGAGGGTGTTTCATACTTGTTATGAGAGGCACATTACACAGATTAAATTATTAGTCTCATGTTGGAACCTTTATCCCTTTTTTTACTTGAAGATGCGGGTGGATATCATTTCCTCTATTTATCTATTATAAAATAATGAACGCAGATTAAAAAAATATATATATTTGTGAATCATTTTATTGGGTGTTCTTCTGAACTTCAGTGGAATTAGTTTTCCTTTCCTTTTTGTGTTAGCTAGCGCCTCACTCGAACCTCTCCCACGACATTGTGATTTTGCTCGTGGTTGTGAGAGAGGTAGCTAGTGGTCATGAGTTGCAAAGGTGAAATCCCAATTACCATGTTATTGAGAGCGAGTAAATCAGGTACCGAGTAACTTACTCTCCATGTGGAAGAGTATTTTTCATCGGCCTTTGCTCTATGTTGTAAATCTGTCATGTGATTATTAGCTTGGTTATGCCCTAGGGGTAGCTCATGAGTGACTTTATGGTTGTAGGTGACCTCATGCCCGTGAGAGACCTTGTGATTTTTTTGTTGTCTGTTAGCAACCTCGTGGTTGTGGCTTTGCTTCGCGCAACCTCGTGGTCTCGCTTGCCGTCACGGGCAATCTCATAACTGCAGGTCATTGTGCTCGCAGTTTAAGGTGGCATCACAACTTGCGATTGCAGGTGACCTCGCAGGCATGAGTGAACTAGTGATTACGCAGTGACTTTGTTTATGGCTGCTAGTAACCTTGGTTGCAGTCTCAAACTCGTCAGAGGTTCACCGTTCGATTCCCAACTAAGGTGTATTTGTAAGAATTTTTCCTCTAGATGAGACTTATAACTAAGAAATACTAGACTTCTGGGTCATCCATCACTAGTGCTTCTCGATTTATCCTGATGGCAAGTAGAAAATTTCTATAGAGCCGAATTGATTATCCCAAACTCAATGTTATCCAACTTGATTAATTATCAAACTCGCCAAAAGGTTATTTTTTTTTCTTTTCCTCTCCAATCTTCTTTTCTTTTGAGAATTTTATTTTTTACCTAGAACTTCGCATTGGAGCACAGTTTGTTTAATGAATAATGTGAAGAAAGAAAATGGAATTATATGTCTAGATATTTTTATTTCATTTAAATTTAAATATATTTAAAGGAGAGTTAAACCATTGACTCCTATAAATAAATATATTTTGTAGAAATGATATGAAAATCTAGTAAATAATGTCTAATTTACTATTCTAAGTTTTGAACAATATGCTAGACTCAAAAGGTCTATTAAATATAATTTTTTTACTGAACGATGTAGGTAAATTTTAAAATGATAAAATTACGTTAACGCATGAAAAATTTTGAAGGTAAGTTGTGAGAAATTATGAATAACTTATATTTTGGTTGGATAGATCAATTACTTATGCGAAGACTAATCAAGAAATAGATGTTGAGTCAACTGAATGACAATTCAGTCGACCGATATAGATTAGAGATTCCTTTTCTAGCAAATAGAAAATGCAATTTTATCCCCGAGTGATCCATCCTTGGCGATAGACAAACCATTAAAACAAATGATGAATTTCATTTCCTCTCTTCAACTCTTTATTCCCATTTCCATCCAAGTAAAGATAGCATAAAAGAATTTAGTAACTGAAATTCTGAATCTTACTCAACATTGTGACATTTAGGAAGTAGCCAGAAAGATTACGGGAGACAACGTGAAGTAATTATGGATCTGCAACTCCCTTTCCCATCTAACAACAGACTGCCTCACAAGCAATGCAAAAACAGATTCTTCCTTCTTCAGCACGGCGTTTGTGATCAATCTATAAAACTACCAATTGATCTCTGGTGACCTCCATCTCCAGCTGCATGGATGCCCAAATCTGCTTGTATCTTTTGAGTTTCTCTGATATCCGACAGAGAAATGCGGCAATCCATGGCTCTTTATCTAGTCTCTGGTTCATATCACAGGGTACTGTGAAACTGATACAACAACATGCCACCATGGTCAGCAAATCATGGAAACATATGGTAAAACAATTGAATAGGTAATAAAGCTCCAGATCATAATGTCTCTAAGTGGCTCGAAAAACAAAAACGGCAAGTTCAAGCATCTTTATGTAAATATAGACCAAGCTTTACTACAAATTCTAAAAACAAAGGTATGACCTCATCAGTTCAGTTTCATAGAGTCGAGAACCTGATGCTTGTTTCCTGTAAACAAGACATTGTTGAGATAAGTAAACTAGCACTTAGCCAGCCTTACCAGAAGTAATCAGAAGTTCCGAGAGTAAAACTTCAACCTGCCAACGATAATTTTGAATATCCGAAGAGACTTGGTGGAAAGTTGCTGAGTAGCTTTTTCAGCATATTCCTTGCTGAATAAGTATGTGATAGGATAACCAAGAAGCCACCTGCAGCAGTTAATGCGGCAAACAAATTAGTAAATCAAGGTAACATGAGGAAAGGACATGAGATGGAAGTCTCTTTTCGCATAAATAGTTTAATTGTGGTCCATGACCAGCTTGGATTTACCAGTATGCTACAGATAAACAAGTGCTGATAAAGAGAATGATTTCCAAAATAAATTACATGATTAGCTAAAGATCTAACCCATTTAGAGAGGGTAGAGTGATTCTTGCATCATGTAAAAAGCTGCTAAGATCAATAGGATCAGCAATTTGTACAGTAGAATGCTTCTCCTCGATACATGATTCTTTGTCGACTCCAACAAGAAATACTGTTGAAAATAGCTTCTGAATAGAGAAGAGCTCTGATGCAATATCATTTTCTTCTGTAGGTGACAGAATCTGAAGCAGACAAAAATGGCAATCATAGGAAAGTGACAAAAGTAAAAGAAATAATTAAAAAACAAGAGAGAGAACAAATAACACCTTCAGAGGACATTGCTCGAGATCTAGAAGAATTAGCTTCTGTCCTGAACTAAGACTTAAAAATACATACTCAGCAAGTTCTTCAACATTAACAATGTAAACCATGTCGTCTAAGATCATTACCCTCAAATGATGTAATGTGCTTGATTCCTACATCATAATTACTTGGGAAAATCAAAAGGGTGGGTAGATTAAAAAAAACAATGAATTGTGAGACTAAATTATTTATATAGACATTTGTAAATTCACATAAAGTGTTATCTTACAACCAACTCAATACATAGAATAAGGTAATTGTCATTGCCTAACCTACAAATCATATCTTAGAATACAAAAGTTATGCATTATCACTCATATAAGCACATGAAGCTACCTTCTTGGCAAGGAGTAAGAGTGAGGATAAATTCTCTTGAAGCTTAGGCATAATTCCACCATAGTCCACTAACACAGCCGGTCTCAGTCTGGTGCATAGTGCTAGAATATCTGCAAATAGAATATTTAATAGAAAATTTACATAAAAAAATGATAAACCCAGTTAGCCGCATTGACTATCTCTGGGGTGGCCGTCCCGGCTCCAATAGAAAATTTACATAAGGATAAATAGCAACTTGCATAAAGTTCAATAATCAAGAAAAGATCCAAGCAGAATAGGGTATTCCCATAATGATCTAGAAAAATTGCAACTATGTTCTAGTATTGCTTACATCTCATATTCACAATGATGTAGTCAACTGTGTTAACTCAGTGCCATAATCTTGGCTCAGCACCATGCGTTTATGCAACAAAGGTCCATCCATTCTCTTCCATTTCTCTATTTAATAAATATCACCAACATCAAGTTGTGTTTGCCCCAGCAAGATTAATTATATAAATCATATGCTCCATTGAACTCTTCATTGATCTATATCCAAGACTATATCATCACCAGCATGATTTTTACAACCTAGACTTATGAAAAATAAGGTTAAAATTCATTTTCACAGATTTAGATGATTTTTATGCTGGCTATGTACTCAATAAATGATTTTCAAAATCCAACTTGACAAAAACGAACTTTGATCTGAAATAATTGAAGCAATTGAATTTGCTTTACAGATATAATATCCCTGAAAAAGGCTAAAACAGACATTTCTACTCCAGTCCGCTCCTAACAGAACCAACCCTAAAATCGCTTGCAAGATTAGAACTTTAACTCACACCCATAAACCAGCTACAGTTAAAGCCCCTGATTCCATGAGAACAGTAACAACGAAACAGGAATATGGAGGAGAAAAATAACCCGTCTCGAGGCGACGCCTTGTCGAGGGCCTCAGTCGCCATCTGATTTGAGAGAGACACGCGCCCAGCACCTTCAGCATCTCCTCGCAGTCACTCAACTCCATGGAACACCTCGAGCAGGGGCGGGATCGTAGCTGCACCGGAAAAAAGAGGGCGGATTCTAGAGACAGATAAGGCTACCGGAGCAAACTGCAGGCAAGAAGACAAGCAGTTCAAACCCAACCTAATTATCAGAATTCATTATCAAATTTTCGGAACACAATTAATTTATAAATCAAAATGATTTGATGTAAATTTTAATATTGATCGAACTAAACTTAAATTATATTTTTTATTGAACAAATTTTTTTTTATTAAAAACAAGATATTAAATTAAATTACTACATCATATATTTTTTGACATAAATTATTAAAAAAAACTAAACTTTCTTATTTTTAGGAAATATAAATTTTTTTATTTTTTTATTTTGGTTGGATTTACAAATAACCAAATTGAACCATTAAATCAAATGATAGCCTTATAATGATATATTTTATACGTTTATTAATAAAAAATATTAAAGTAATAATATAAGGGAAAATTATTAATAATTAGTAAAAAAAAAATTAATTAAAAAATAGCCCTACTATGAATAAATGTGTTTGAAAATATACTGGATTCTTTTTTATCTTAAAAGATTAAGAATTTTTAATCCAGTATAATAATAGGACGAAGATTAAAAATTCCCATGACAAAGAATTTTTTAAAAGGTTCCATTTTTTCCAAATAAAATAATAATAATAATAATAATAATAATAATAATAATAATAATAATAATAATAATAATAATAATTTAAAATTTATACAGTGTAGAAGTTAGCTATCTAATAGCTACTGTAACGTGTAGAAGCTATCTCGTAGTTGCCTCTATGGGATAGCCGAGTTGACACTCAAGTGGTAGAGTTGTTTCATTGGGCAAGTGTCGATTCCCGCAGGGTTCATTCCCTTGAAAATTAAATGTCCTCCCACTTAGGATGTCGCTAGGTACGCTCCCTTTATCTCACTGTGGAGCTGGCGATAAGGGGTGCTCAGGGTGAGCAAAATCACCTTTCGCCCCCATTGGGCGTAGCTGATTTAGTACTCGAGCGATAGATTTGTATCACATGAGTAATGATCAAATCTCAAGGGGTTCATTCCGTTAGGGAATAAGTTCCTCCCACCTAGGAGGCTACTCAGTATGATTTTTCTCATTCTAAAGGCCTTGGGATGAACAGTGTGATGTGTCCAAATGAATTTAGATATCTCCACAATGATATGATATTGTCCACTTTGGATCTAAGTCCTCATGGCTTTTCTCTTGGGCTCTACCCAAAAGGCCTCATACTAATGGAGATATCTTTCTCTTATAAACCCATGATCTTTCCCAT
>JBAMIE010211597.1:0-10262 GCA_037177295.1 Kaempferia parviflora
CTCTTCCCTGGTTTGGTCACTAACGCTTCTTTGGAGTTTGTGCGAATGCTTGCAGGAGCTCGGACGAGCAGCCACCTTGAAGGATGAGTAGCCATCTCAATGCCACATCATCGGTCAGTTAGCTCTTGATCTTCTATTCGGCCAACGTCACAATCCTCGGTGTCATCCGCCCTATTTCAGACAGGATCAAAATATTTTTCTCAAATTCACTTGGAAATCTTTTTTCAAGACCAAATTTTTGAAAAATACTCTTTTACAAAATGCTTAGTTTTTAAACTATTTTGAAAAACTACTTTGAAAATACATAGTAATATTCTTATAGAGTTTTTGTGAAAAAATACTTGAATTTTTTTTTTAAAAAAAATATTTTAAATTATTTTGAAAGTCCAGATTACTCTCAAACTTACTTCAACTATTCTTGAAAACCTTTTTGAAAAATTACTTAGAAATTTATTTTGGACTTTCTTTTGAAAGTTATTTCTCAAAATTACCTTGAAGATTTTTTTTTAAAAAAAACCCTTAGATCATTTTTGAAAGTACTCTTTTTTAGAATTGTTTTTCAAAATTCACTTAGAAATTTTTTGAAAAGATTGAACAAATTTAAAAAATCTTTTGAAAATTTCTTTCTCTTAAATCCTTGAATATACTTAAAATTATTTTAGCAATGTCTTATATTCTAAAGTGTCTTCAAAAATGTGTCTTACTTATGAAAATTCCAAAGTTATTGTTGGTGCAACATTTGAAAAACCTCAAGTATCTTTTTTTTTATGTATGCCAAAGGGGGAGAGCGATCTTCAATTAGAAATATTGGGGAGAGTGATATTTAGTTAGAAATATTTCTTTTCAAATTCTTTCCAAAACCCTTAAAGACTAAATATCTAATAACCTAAGAAAATTGTCAAACATAAATAAAAAGAGGGACATTGTTGGTGCTGTCAGCTCCTATAGTTTTGATATTTGACAATGTACCTAAGTCTGGTCAGTTTGACCAAGGGTTAATCCAAGCAGAACTTGATGCTTGGAAGAGAGAAAAGTCTAGTCAAGACCAGATGACTAGAAAGAGTGAGTCCTAACCGAAGGTTAGGTGGGTGGGAAGTATATCAAGTGGCTAATTCTAACTGGAGGTTAGGCAAGGTGTAAGTCTTGGTGAGTGAAACTAGATCATATTGAGTGAAGCTAGATGGTGAGGTAACCCTAGGTCCTAGTGAGTGAAGCTAGGTGGTGAAAACTCTAGGGGGAGGTAACCATAGGTCCTGGTGAGTGAAGCCAAGTGGTGAAACCCCTAGGGGAAGGTAACCCTAGGTCCTGGTGAGTGAAGCCAGGTGGTGAAAATCCTAAGGGGAGGTAACCTTAGAGGCGCTGAAGGCGTCTTCAGCCCTTTTTATAAGGCTGATTCAAGCAAGCTTTCAAAACAACACTTCTACAACTCTTCTTGTGTGCTCTACTTCTTCCCGGTGCTAAGGAACTTCGCTATTACTGTCGTGTTGTAGCTTCGGACCTCCGACCGATGCCGATAACCTGACACCAACTCTGGAACTTAAGACGATGATCGTTTGAGTTGGTAACTTTAAATATTCTATCTGTACATACTTTCTATAAGAGAAGTGTAGCGTGTTACACTTCTTTAACACTTGTATTCGATTCACTTTTCCGGCGTTACTGGAAGAGGTTTTTAGTGGATTTTCCAACGATACAGTCCAGAGGACCATGGGCCTTCAAGTAGGAGTTGTCGTAGGCTCCGAACGAAGTAAAAAAACACTTATGTATCTTTTTTGTTTCCGCTGCGTTTCTGATTATTTTTGTCGATCAATATTCACCACCCCCCTCTATCGAACTGTAATGATCCTACAAATACTACTGGTTGTCAGCTCGAGGTCATGGGTAGGGTAATTTTGCTCGTATGACTTTAACTATCTTTATGCATACGCAATCACTCTAACCCCTTACATAAGCACGCACCCCAGGCCTCCTTTCGAAGCATCACTATAGACGGTAAAACCTTTGCCTTCAGTGGGTAGAATCAATATTGGTGTCGGCGCTAGTTTTCCTTTTAAAGTCTCAAAGCTCCTCTCACATCTATTATTCAAATTGAACATGGAATTCTTCAAATTTTTTTTGGGTGAGTTTGGTTAGAGGTATGACTATTGAGGAAAATCCTTCAATAAATTTCTTGTAGTAGCCAGCTAATCCTAAGAAGCTTTGAACTTCGATAACCATTGTCAGTCGTAGTCATTCTAGTATCGCCTCCACCTTCCTTAGGTCCACCGATAATCCCTCCGCCGATATGATATGGCCCAGGAAGGTTATACTCTTTAGCCAAAATTCACATTTCTTGAACTTATCGTATAATTGTTTCTCACAAGTTTCGAGTGTAAGTCGAAGGTATTCTATGTGATCTTCTTTACTTAATGAGTAGACGAGGATATCATCGATGAATACTACTACAAACTTGTCTAGGAATGGTTTGAGGACGCGATTCATCGGGTCCATGAATGTTGCGGGAGCGTTTTGTTAATCTGAATGACATTACCATGAATTCGTAATGCCCATATCTCATTCGAAAATAGTTTTCGGAATATCTTCTTCTTTGATTTTCAAGTAGTGGTATCTCTACCTCAAGTCAAGTTTTGAATACACTTTAGCTCCTTTGAGTTGGTCAAACAGATCATCAATTCTTGATAGAGAGTATTTGTTCTTGATTGTGATCTTATTCAGCTCCCTATAATTGAGACACAATCGCATGTTGCCGTCCTTTTTTTCTTTATGAAAAACACTGGTGCTCCCTAGAAATTCGTCTAGAAAAACATCTGGAAATTCCCTTACTATTGGTATATCCTTTAGTCTTACCTCAAAATCTTCCTTGACATCGCTTATTACTGCAAGATATACTTCTTTCCCACATTTCATGGCTTTCAAAGCTTGAGAAGCAAATAAGAGAGATTTTCGCTCCTTAACTTTATCATAGAACACGATCTCTTCTTGATCTAGGGTTTAGAACCAGACGGTCTTCGCATGACAGTCTATTAATGCATGGTTTTCTGCTAGCCAATCTATCCCAAAGATCACATCGAACTCCACCATGTTGAGTTGGATCATATCGACCCTAAACTCTTTATTTGTTATTTGGGTACTACAACTCTGATATAGCGTGCGTGTTTTTAGGGTTTTATTTGTTGGTGTCGCTGCCTTATAAGGTTCTTTTATGTTTTCTGATCTAGCCTATATTTTCTTCAACCAGTTTGTCCTACATCCGGGTCTGAGTTCCCATCAAAGCTCGGAACTCTTACCCTCCAAAGGGACTTATAATGGTGTTTAGTCTCATTGGGCTGAGGGACTAATGGTGGTGGTTGGTTAGAGGTTTGATTTACAAACCCTTGAAGAGTTGAAGTGTGGTCACCATTATTATTTTATAACCACTAGGTCCTCTCTCTCTCTAACTGCCTGATCACATCGGTTGTATTGGCTATCATCTTATACTCCACGTGTTAAGGTAATGTTTCTACCTAGGTTGGCCAACGGTTTGAATGTTTAATGTATCTCATATGTATATATATAACCTTGCAAGATGTCACAACGTTAACATCTCATGGCACACTGGATAATAGCTGGACTTTCAACTCGTTAACGTACCACTAGATAGGTGGATACAATTCAAACTAGTGAATCCATAAATATCACAGGTTAACATTAACGTGCATGTAGATAAGATTCAAAAGCTAATGTAGATAAAATTCAAAAGTTAAAATTCAAAAGGTAATACTCAAGTTAACGTTAACATGCACGAACAAAAGTAGATAAAGCTAGTGAAAATAGAAACCAAATAAAATGAATAGTTAATTAAAAATAAACAATACATGATGGATAAATTCAAGTTAATATACATGTAGCCAAAATTCTACCTTAGTGTGTTTCAATTGACCATTCCACTCGGTCGAATTAAGGGGGTCAGGTTGGGTCGTTTCAAGTTAGAGTTTCCATCTAGTTATTTTCTTAGCCGAAATCTTACTTAGTCTGGTTATGGGGATTATGGTAACTTGGCTCTGATACCACTTAAATGTTACGCCCGGAGACTAAGGGCTGGTTAGGGGACTGACATCGGCGTTGCTTTCAAACCTAAAATTTGGAAACAACTAGCTTTAGTAGTATAGTAATTGTCACCTAAGTTAGTCTTTACATTCCCAACATAAAAGTACACCGTTTTTTCACTGTTCGACGAATTAAATTATATTACTCTAACTAAATTAAGAAACTCATAGTTGCAGCAGAATTCTAGTCCTCCTGTCCGTAATTGGAGCTGGTTCACAATCTCTAGAATTCTACTTGCTCTCTACCTCGATCTCATTCTTGGTGCTACTTTCGTCTCTAACTGAAATGGTTTGTAAGGGGGTGAGTAACTTGAAGCCACCCAGTAAGCGGAGGATAACAAGCAAATACTGAAATTCTTGAGAAACAATAGTCAAGATAACAAAAGACAAAGTAAATGCACAGATTTTTATCTGGGCACTTAAATCGAATCATGTTCCTCATATCTTAACTGATATCAACCCTCTAGTGTTATCCCTCCTAGAGGAAAGGTCGGAGATCAGATATATTTCAGAAATCAGAAGTTAGAAATCAAACATGTTCAGAATGCATATTCCTACCATTTAGTTCATGATCAATCTAGTGCCCAAAATTCTGAAATTATCAAAAATAAGTAGTCAGAAATGTTCAGAAGTGAAACAAATTAATTTTTAAAGAATACAAACTATTGCTTCCAAAAATCTAGAATTTGCAAATTAAATCCATTTACTGAAATCCATGGAAGCTGATATGACGGTGGGAAAGGTGAGATTCTTGAAGTACACTTCTACTTCCTTGCCAAAACAATTCTTCCAGGCATATGTCTTCTCTTCCGATCAAGCATTTCTGCAATATGGGGCTGAAGTTTTGATCTCCACCAACCGCACTATCTCCACTAACGCCCTTATCTCTATTAATACCATGATCTCCACTACCCCACTATCTCCACTAACATCCTTATCTCCACTAATATCATGGTCTCCACTACCCCACTAACACGCTTATCTCCATTAACACCATAGTCTCCACTACCCCATTATTTCCACTATC
The DNA here is from genome assembly GCA_037177295.1 of Kaempferia parviflora. Taxonomy (NCBI): domain Eukaryota; kingdom Viridiplantae; phylum Streptophyta; class Magnoliopsida; order Zingiberales; family Zingiberaceae; genus Kaempferia; species Kaempferia parviflora. Next base: position 5,113 of record JBAMIE010211597.1, read on the forward strand.
ATATTTGAATCCCGGTCTTTACAGTATCAAACAAATGAAGTATGCTAAGAAAACTGGATAGATTGAGATTGTTAGAGTGGGCAAGGGATGCTGGACAAATTGATTAGTCAAATATACTTGATGGAACGAATAAACGGTTAGATAATATTCCACAATTTCGTTGGAGATATTTGCTTGAGTTACAAGAGAATGGTCTGAATTGAAATTAAAGGAAAATTAACCCAGATATTTTTTTTGTCGAGATCCCTTAAACTGATAATCTCAAATTGGCAAACAAGAAGGAAGATATGCTAGATTGTCATTGAAAGGAAATCATTGATAGAAATGATTCCAAAAAAGTTTTAGGATAACACGACTGATTTACTAGGACGTACATTAATGACAAACATCGACGTTACCGTGGCTTTCAGCCCTTCAATGGTAGAAGAAAAGAGGAGTCAATATTCCAAGTCTTTTATGGGATCTTACTGAATAAATGTACGCAGAGAAAAAAAATGTTTGAATTGGGCTTGTTATAGGAAATTTTTCAATAAAGTTAGGCAACGCGTGATTGTAGAGTCAGTTTCATGGACCAACATTATGGTGCGTGGACTCAAAAATTAAGAACAAAAGAAGCAGCAAAATATTGCTGAGATTGCATTCTTCCAAGTCTTGTGAAGTAGTTCATGGCTTGCAATGTTGCTGCTGCTGCTGTTTTGCCCAACACTATTCTGTGTCTCTTCTGGATTTCGATTTCACTTATCTCCGGATCAACACAACTGTCCGTAGAAAAGGAGAGGAAGGCCCTGCTCAATGTAAGAACTGGGCTCTCTGTCGCCCATGGCGAACTATCTTCATGGAGCAGCGATGACTGTAGCAAATGGGAGAGAGTCCAGTGCCACAACATCACAAGCCATGTTGTAAAACTTGATCTCTCTAATCTTGGCGGACCAAAGCCCATAAAAAATGAGGTAATTTCTTCTCTGCTTGATCTGGAGCACTTGACTTATTTAGATTTAAGCTGGAACAACTTTGGCGGTGCTCCAATCCCTGCATTTCTTGGATCTTTGACTCAACTTGAGCACTTGGACCTTTCTCGAGGAGGTTTCAGTGGAAGAATTCCGCACCATCTTGGCAATCTTTCGAAGCTGCTTCACTTAGCTCTAAACGATAACAATATCGATGGAGAGATACCTGAAACAATTATCCATCTCAGAAATCTGCAGTTCTTGGACTTGAGCTATAACAGCATCATTGGCCAGATCCCAGAAAGTATTGGAAACCTCAGAAATTTGAAGGTCTTCATTCTCTCTTTTAATAGCATTGAAGGCGCAATACCCCAAAGCATTGGAAACTTGAGTAAAATGTCAGTTTTAGATCTGTCTGACAACAGAATTGTTGGAGCCATTCCAGGGACTGCCCTGCAAAATCTGAACTTATCAGGCGATAAAATTACTGGGCAGGTACCAAATTCATTCTCTGGATCAATTTCTGAAAGCTTGGCTGCTGGAGATGATGTCCTTAGCACGATTTTGAGTAATAATAGATTAAGTGGTAAGATCCCACCAACCTTGATTTGTAAAGCATCTCTGAATATTGTGAACCTTTCCAACAATAGTCTCTCTGGAGAACTCCCAGATTGCTGGAACAATTCAGCATCCCTTTGGATCTTAGATGTTTCTAGCAACAAATTATACGGTGGTATTCCTGTAACACTCGGCCGTCTGACCAACCTCCAATCACTGCACTTGAATAACAATAATTTTACTGGTTCAATTCCCTCAACCTTGCAACGATGCAGGGAAATCGTGGTTATCGATCTGAGCTTGAATAAGTTGTCTGGTGGCATACCAAGTTGGATCGGAGGGAGTTTACTGTCACTGCAAGTTCTCTCTCTGAGGTCAAATAAGTTGAGTGGTGAAATCCCATGGCAGCTCTCATTAGGCCCTTCTCTCCAAGTGCTAGACCTTGCTGACAATAACCTCTCTGACTATTTGCCACCGAGTTTTGGTAACTTCAGATCCATGGCAACACGCCAGAATGGCAAAGAACTTGCTCAGCTTGATTCGAGTTCGTTTTATTACACAGAGACGGTCACTATAACTGTCAAAGGTTTACAACTCTTTTACACCAGGACGCTTTCGCTTGTCACTAGCATTGACCTCTCTAACAACAATATCTTTGGTGAGATTCCAGAAGAGCTAACAAATCTCCATAGCCTTCGCTTTTTAAACTTGTCTAGGAATCATTTCTCAGGAAATATACCAGATAAGATTGGTCTGATGAGTCAACTAGAATCACTTGATCTTTCAAAAAACTACTTGTCCGGTGGAATTCCGTCAAGCATTTCTGTTTTATATTCTCTGAGTGTCTTAAATTTATCTTACAACAATCTTATTGGGAGAATACCATTGGGCACCCAGCTGCAAACCTTCACCAACTTGTCCTACATGGACAACCGTTGGCTTTGTGGGGAGCCATTGCAGATCAAGTGTCCAGGCGACAACCCACCCCCCATTGGAGCTCTAGAAGAAGAGGACATGCGCGAAGATGATGAGTACAGAGGAATTTGGTATTTTATTGGCTTTGCTCCTGGTTTTGTGTTTGGCTTCTGGGGATTCATGGGCGCAGTTATGATCAAGAGGAGCACAAGAATCAAATACATCCTACTCATTGATAGGATTTGCAGTTGGTTCGTGCATATGTAATCATAATTTAGCTCTAAATAGATTATTTGGAATAAGAGCTTGTAGCGTAATGATGTTAGACCTATTTTTTTTATCTGAATTATAGTTGGATTTGCATGGTTTAAAATAGATCTTTTCTTAATTGGCGGTTGACTCATGATATTTGAAACAGATCTTCTTGGTCTTCTACTGTGTTCTCCCCTCGTTACATCCAACAAAAAAGACATCTTCTTTCTCAATTAAACAGTTGGGGTTGTGTGACTTGATCTCAAGAATCTCAATCCTAATATTAATTGGGAAGAACGAAGATAATAGTTGGGAAGAACGAAGATGTCGAGGTAATATAATATCAATAGTAACTATAAATAACAGAATAATATCTTTTTTTTAGCATGGTGAGGTAGGATTGCATGCATGTCAAACGGAGAAAATATCAAGGGCGTGTTTGGTTGGGGGTTATCGTTGATAACCTTGATCGGTTATCAATGATAACCTTGTTTGGTTAGGGTTATCAATGATTTCTGATAATGTAGCATTCCTGCCATGTCAGCAATCAGGGAATATAACCAGGAATCGGATAACCTTGAAAATCTTAGGTTATCTACGATTCCAGGGTTATCAGTAATTTCTTTTCAAACTTACCCTTCTACGATCGACGATCAGATGAGCAGGAGCGCGCAACAGTGGGGGCGGCGTGCAATGGCGGAGTAGGACAACAACTCGCCGGCACGGACGACGACGAGCAGGCGACGGCGACGGTGATGACAGCAACGACAGGCGGCGACAGCGGCGACGACGGCGACAACGGAGACGACGGAGAACGAGAACAGCGGCGGCGACGACGGAGACGGAGAACAGCGGTGGCGACGACGGAGACGGAGGAGACGACGGAGACGGAAAACAGCGGCGGCGACGACGGAGACGGAGAACAGCGGCGGTGACGACGGAGACGGCGAACAGCGGCGACGACGACGGAGACGGCGAACAGCGGCGACCACGACGGAGACGGTGAACAGCGGCGACGACAAAGACGAAGACGAAGAAGAAGTACAGTGAAATTGACGAAGCACAGGAAAAAGAAAAAAAATAAAAATTTAATCATATAACCATATAAAATTTAATTTTATTCCAAGTTATTATAAATTATAAAATTTAATTTATATATACAAATTTTTAAAAAATTATTATAAATTATAAATTAATTATATATACTAAGGTTATAATATATATACTATAAACTTATTAATTAATATAATAATAATAATTATTATTATTTTATTTTAATTTAATTTATTCTAAAAAATTAATCATATAATTGTAAAGGGTAATATAGTAAATGTTAAATTTGACTATAGCATTACCAAGTTGATCCAAACAAGATTAAGGTAATGTTTTATTCTCTATAACATTGGTTATGTGATTACCAAGTAATCACATAACTAATGTTATGTAGGATAACTTGAACCAAACCCCCCCTTAGGGTTAAGGGTCATAACTAGGCATCATGTCACACAACATTCACAATATTTTATGACATAAAATGTACTATAATTTCTAAAATGAGTTATGAGTCACAGCGCCCCTAAAGTAAAAAAATTTTGCACAGTCCTTTGAACGAGTTGCTGCCATACCCGGAATCACCCACAAACCCAAGGCCAACAAAACTGTGCATGTTTCTTGTCGAACAAAATTAGGATATAGCATGCATTCACAACATGTATCAAGTTTCTATATTCTTTAGTTTGTTCAACACAAATTATTTCGTTCCCAACAAAAACAAAGACTCACAATCATGTAACGAAACCATAGTAAACATCTCATGCATTTCCATATCACATATAAAAGTGAACTACAACTTAGTAATGCCTTCACAAGTGGTTATGATACCACTCTAAGGAACTAGATCGCTAAACACGTAGAAAAGCGAAGCGGAAAAACAAAAATTAGTTCCTCCCCAGAAGATCCATGTGAAGGAAACTGTATCTAAGTTTGTTACTACTCTATCACATAGAATCTTTACCTTTGTTGCATGCCCTTCGCAATCTCGACAGCAACCTTCTTTAGTCTTCTCGGATCTTAGCACGATCAAGCATTCACACCTCTACGGTATCTACATGAACAAAGATTTGGAGAAGACAACCACTCAAGGTTGTGCTAGCAACCACAAGAGGGTTTCCACTTCTATATAAAGGGGGTTCCCCCTCTTCCACAAAGGGAGGAGGTTTCACCCTTTGGGGGTGAACCACCAAGACTTCAACAAGATGTTTCAAAGGCTTCGAAGAGCGATTCCCGCGCAAGATTTGATTAAAGACGGCGATTCTTGGAGGATTTCAAAGAGAAGGACGTTGGGAGATAAGTTATTGTTTCTCTTCTTCCTCTTCTTGGTTTTCTTTCTATGAGTCTTGAGTAGTTCTTGTGTTCTTGTGTGTGGGGTGTAATTGTGAGAGAGTGATTGATTGTTATTCTTAGATATTGGTTGTAATC
>JBAMIE010211618.1:0-10261 GCA_037177295.1 Kaempferia parviflora
TATTAATTTGATCATGTCTTATCAAGACCAGGATCTAGTCACGGTCTCAGCTTAGACTTCCAAAATGATGCTACTAGGACTCGTCCTCACTGAGTCACTCTCCTCCAGCGATTTATCTCCACTTAGCTCACATTAGGTCACTTAACCGATCAGGACTTTCTGCTAGATCTTAACCAATATAGACTTTAGCCAGTTGTCAACCCAACTAGACTTCCTCTTGCCAGATCTCAACCAATCTAGACTTCGTGTCATCTATCAACCTAGCTGGACTTTAACCTGGTGTTTCGGTCCTCTAGACCCATCAATTCTGTATCTTGCACACTTGGTAAACAGATTAGACAAATATAATATCTAACTTTAATCCATTTGTCATTTATCAAAACCTAAGTTTAATTATTCGACAAATATAATATCTAACGACATCAACAACCTATACACTTAACTCACATATTAAGAGAATGAGAAAGTGTGCTTTCTAAGAGTGACTCATCGATATAACTCCTTGTTAACTAGTGATATACAATTTATCTCTGTTTCATTCTGCTTTACTATTGTATTACCATGCTAAAGCAATTGGAACATACTTTTTTAAATTAACACAGGTATCTAGCTCGTTGAACCAGTTTACCCCCACGAAAGTATTCCATCGACCACCAAGATAAATCAAGAAACGCTCATATAGGTCATCCAAACGATTTGCATTGTTAGGCCCGCTTCTAGAGCACCACAGTTGAGATTCAAATCATAGATCCCTTAGTTATCCGTTAAAGGGCTTAACCATCTCACCATCTGATCCCATGAATGATCTCAAAACTTAATCATTTCATAAATTTATGCATTCTCTTCGTATATGAAATATTTATATATTTTCCAATACAAAAAGATTTGAACATGAAAGGCATAAAAATATCAAAAAATGGGGAAAATATAAGTAGTTGTTTGACCTAAAAAATAACAGTTAATGAGATAAAATTTAGACAATGAAAAAATAACTTAATTCAATATTAAAAATCTTTAAAAATCTGAGAAAATAAAATTTATAGAACAACTATCTTCTTATTTGGAAAAATATAAATCATAAAAAATTCTAAATTTAGAAGATGATAAGCACCTAATCATATCATTAAATATTGAAAGTGCAGTTTTCACAAAAATAATTTATACAGATATAAAAATTAATTTATAATTTTATGCATTTTCTTCCCATATTGTGGAAAATCTAGAGGCATTCTTGGAGTCAAACAATTATATCTCATGTCAATCTTAAAGAATGATCCAACTAATTACTTTTTTACTTGAGCTTTTAAACAGAATATTTAACTTTGTTCGAGATAAGAACATAGAGATGGACTACTACAATACATGAAAATTTTGCCTATCAACGAATGAATACATAAAGAATTGTAATTGTACACTTGGGAACAGAGAAAATAACTTGACAAGCTGGATATTCACTTTCAACAAAGAATGGACCGAGCTTCAATTACTGAACGAGGTGGATCCAAGTCTTTATCTTGCAATGATTTCCCAAGTAATTTCTGCATTTCTGATGCGAAGAGATCATCCAAGATCTGCATATAATTAAATCAATTCAAAATGCATAGATAAGTTGAAGGAAAATAAATTTGACAAAGAATTCGACAAAACTGCAGGCACTTCAGATTGATGAAGATGAATTTTATAAATAATTTATGACAAGTTAATACAATCAAGAAATACAAAACTGGAAGGATGACACAAACTTTGCACTTTTAGAAAAATGGCTGTCATTTACAAGAAACGACTCTAACTGATCTCGGATAGATGACACTTTATGGTACTACTATTAATGCCTATTGAAAAATGACACAACAACAGTCTATTAACATGAATAGTGCTGATCATGGTCACAAAAATAAAATAAAATTATATAACAAGCCATTTTAGGATGCCACTTGGCACTTAACTATCATCAAGAGGACGTCACTTAACCATGTGGTACTTAGAATAGGTTCATACTTTTCTCTCAACGAGGAAAACCTTAACCAGTGTAACTAACAAAGAGAATATACTTTGCTCTAAGGAGGGTGGAGGGAGGCAGTTGAGATTCTCTGGACCATAATTCTTGATTTATTCTCAGTCCAGTGTACATCAGTCGTTGGATGCACTGGATCAGGAATCCCTGTGGTCCAGAGGATCCCAAGCCGGAGGGAGGTGTTGAGCCTTGCGCTCTTGATAGTCACAACCCCCATAAAAACCAGAACAAAGGTCTGATTACTCAATCTTCGTGTTACTGTCCATTGATTAACTAGCGGATGTTAATTTTAAAAGTGCCACAATATAGAGAGGAATTTGAAAGTCACAAATGTAGATTTTAATAAATTTGAAAGAGAAACAGAGGATGTTTTTGCTTACCCCTAATGCATAATCAGATCCTCGATACCATATACGGTTCTCCTTGTGGCTTTCGAGAAATGTCAGGATAATCTGATAAGAAACAAGTTAGAAATATAGAAAAGTAATTGTGAATTATATACGATCCTTTTTTACCTGTCCCATTTTATCCCAGAAACCACGACAAATTGTAACAAAAATCCTGCTTGTGAACGTACGATGAAGATTATGGATTGAATCTGTTAGTTGCAAACATAATGTCTGCATTCTTTCACGAATCTCAGATTCACCTGCTGCTTCTTTTGCTTCGTCAAGAATTCTTTTCAGTCTGGTGGTTCGGTTAGATTGTGCCTGCAAGAAATCATCAATAATTTTGTCTATTAATGAGAAGAAAACTTGTATTTATCTGAAACCATTCATTTGCAGACAAAAATATCTCACATTGCAGACAAGTTTTTCTACAATTGCTTGCATATATTTCTTATACTTTTTCCTTAATGTGACAGTGAATCCATTCATTTGTTCGCCAAATATGTTATTTCCGTCCTCAATTGTTAAGCACGATGCCCAACATTTTAAAATATGCTCAATTCCTGGATGTAGCACATCGAGGATTCTTTTGAGTGTGTTCAAAAAGATTCCTAGCTGCAAGGAATCCATTACAACAATAAATTTAGCTTTCTTTCCATTATTATTACAAAGGATTCCAGCCTAGACATCACTTGCCTGATTGGGTACAACATAAAAGGATATGGATTGTCTCCTTGTAAGCCTTTGCACCTGCTTCTCAAGTATCTTTGGGATCCCATCCCTTAGAGGTATTAAAATCTCATTATATTGTTTTTCTAGTGCCTTAAGTGTTGCTCTTTCTACTTCAGCAACAACCTATATAAGTAACATGAAAAAAAATATAGTAACTAGGTTAAGAATAATCTTCAAGAAATGGAGAAAGCTAGTGCTTTCTTTTAAGAAAATGAAAACAGCTACTACAGATAAGCATTCCAAAAGATATGACTAACATTTTCTAAAGCCAGTAAGTACTGAGGCCATCTGCTGATTACCACTTCATAGTCATTTATGCTTTTAACAGTCTGTTCATACATATGCTCAACAAATGTTGAGGTTGAAAAACTTGGGGATACATCTGAGCATAACATCTGCAAAAGCGCTAAGTTAAGGATGAGTAATTAATTCCCAAGTCTAGCACCAGAGATACTGATAGCAAGCTCAGATTTGAAATGATGTCCATGGAACATGACTCTATTATCTTAGTTGCTACATATCAAATGCTTAGCATGCATAGAGAAAATTAATGTGAAAAGGAACCTTCTCTGATTTGCACAGATCAAGTAACTGAAGTTGTGTATCTTGGATCCAAACCAAGATATAGTGGTGGAACAAGTCTTTTGAAATGAAACCTCCATGGACTGACCTGAACAAGACACAAACACCAGATTTTTCTATTAATCAAACTAGAAACAAAATCACAAAACCCTAAGTGCAGCATGCAGTTTCTTTGCCTATCATGGAACCACTATTTTTTTTCCTACTAACAAGAATGTGTATCTGAGTTTGACTTGTTTGCGTCCAAAGTTGCATTCAACTAGTTTTGGAAATGATACATATATTAAATAGATCAGACTTTGTAGTCATGAGACAAAATAATTACATACCTGATGTTCCATGAGTCAAGATCTCTTTCAAAATCAGCACTTTTAATCAGTAGCTCTGCTACATGCTGTGCAGGTTTAGATGGAGGACAAGCTGCAAGAAACCCTCTGAGCCTTTTGCAGAGCTCAGTGCTATATATAGAAGCAGTAATGCTTGGTAAATCTATGGAACTGAAGAAAGAAAAACAAATATTTATATTTATCAAGTGAACTCTTTCGTGGTATTTCTATTGCCTTATGGATGACATTAGGTGATCAAATACCTAGGGAATATATGCTGATTGTGAATCTTGATATCTGCTTGAATCTCATTGCTTATGTTCAAGCATAACATTTTCATCTTGAGGTATGCTGTTGAGACAGTCATAGGGTCTGTGTACAGTGCATCACAATTTCCCGAGATAAACTCATCAGTCTCCACCATCTGTCGCCTACACCGCTTTGCTGCAGCAATCTGTAAAACAAAATCTTGGTAAGATGTGCATCTCAAGAATGCAATGAGACATATATTTCAAAGAGGATCACAAGTACTTGGTATGGAATTCAGGAAAAATGGTAATTAATAATGAATAATAATATAACCATGAAAGAATCTTGGCAATTATAACAATGAAGGAACAAATATTTTTACCAAGCACGATATTGGCAAGCACATTAAATTTATTTTTCTGAAAAGAAACAGTTTCCTATATGAATTGGTGACAATATACTATGAAGAACCTTAAAAATATGCAAACATCTAGCTTGCTTGGAGAAAAAATTGTATTGGCAGCTTGAACTCAATGTATGATTCAAGTTTTGTCATGAATTGGTAGCCTTCTGATTGTATGAATTCTTTGGAGGACCCATGGAGTTGACTAACGTCTTTGAAGAGACTAACAAAAAATTTAAATAGTTTGCAAAATCTACAAAGGCTGTTTGGGAAATGGTCAACTTTGTTACACAAATAAAATACAAGGAGATTGAAATGTGAAATTGCTCAATGATGCAATCGAGACGTCAAAAATATATTTTGATGACCTACCTGCAAATAATTTCTCAAAATATTTTGAGCTTCCTGGGAGAGTATATCATGCAAAAGGGTGAATATCTGTACAGCAGGTAGTAAAGCTGGTGCAGCAGACACCAGAATTATGCCAAAAGTATCAGATAGTCCTGTTGGTGAGAGTTCATCTAATGATTTGTAGTTCTCAAAAGTAGTAGTTAACAAATTGTTAATTTGATCTTCACAATCCAGTAGTATGCTTCTCTGTGATGGACAGAAAAAAAAATAGATGTGTTCAGTGATTCCTGTCTAATCAAGAATCTTATTCTATGAAAATGCTTTTTATTTAATTCAACAACTGACAGTTTCTAATTTCTAAGCTGCTTGCACACAGTGATGAACAATACCTCTTGTCTAGTTAGACTTTTTTCTCCTCGAGCTTTGATGATAGGTAAAAGAACTTCATGTATAAGCTCTAAACATTCCTTTATGGGTGTTGCAATACTCATGATGGATGAAAGAAACCTACAAGGTTTTAAAAGTAGAAATATGATTAACAAAAATCAAGTATCTGTCATGTCTGTTACATTATGCTCAATTACCTTAGCTTGGTATATGCATTAGATACTCCATAATAATCAGCAAACTCATTTAAAAGCCACTCCCAATGACCATTTATATGTAAATTCTTTGAATGAATATTTTGAGCTCTCATTGCTGCCTCTAGTACCCGATCATATATCATTGTTTCAACAACTGGACCACCCTGCAACATCTACACCAAAAAAATCTAGCCATATTGTGATCTTAACATTGCACAACATGAAAATCATTAACACTTATAATCTCAACATTGGTACTGAAACTAAAGGAATGTTTATACTCAAAAGGCCAATAAGAAACACCTTTGTAGAAGCCAACTTATCAGAAGAGTGAAAGATAGTGAAGGAGAGCTGAAGCTTTCCTACACAACCATGTTCTTCTAAATATAGAGGGTACCATTTGGTTACTTCTCCCTGCTTTAAAGAATAAATCTGGGATTAGTATGTTTTAGATTATTCTATTGAAGAATCCAAAAAAGAAAGTAGAACAGAAGCATACATGACTTTCAATGAGAGATGAAATTGGTATTGAAGCATGACCATGGTTGACCTGATTTATATCTTGGACTTCAATCAAAATAGAATCTCCATGATTCTCTGGATAACTGAAAAGTAACTTGCAGATGAGCACTTCATGTGCATAAAATGAAAAATCTAAGACTAGTTCAGGATTGGGAGTTTGAAAGATAAGGATTTGAACATACAAGACATGAGAATCACCGGTGCCAAGTTTCAAGCACACACTACAACCAGATTCACTAGGTGCATCTTTACTGGAGTTCTTCAATTGTAGAAAACAATGCATAAATTCTTCAAAAAAGTAAAAGATTATTAAGCACATGTTTGCAAAATGCTTGATAATAGGAGCAAACTTTTTGTTTAATAACCTTCGGAAGCAATTGGTTCGTAGGTTGCTCTTAGTAAATTAATTTGACTCTTCAAAATCTCTGACATTTTCTTAACATAATCCGCACCCATTTGCATATATAATGTTCTATGAGAAGAAATAGATCGCAGCTTTCTTCTTTTGGCTATAAGACGAATCCTTTTCACTGTAATAAATAAGGAGACTCATGGTTTATATATTGCAAGAATGAATAATAATGAAGAATTTAACTCTTGAAGATTGACCAATGTAGACTTTGTTTTTTTTCAAAAAAAAAAAAAAGAAGGTAAAACATGCAAAATTAAGCAATATACAACTAGGCAGTGCTTATTGAAGCGGAAAAGAGAGACAATATATATAATCTTTTTCTTGTTTCACAAAAAGTTCAGTCCAGTAACTGATTTTAAAGAACAAATTAGTGGTAATGGAAATTTCAAATGGAGCGTGAATAAGTTGAATCAAAACCAGATTGGTTTAAGTGAAAAAGTATATTGAAAAAAGATTACCTTCAACCTCCAGCTGTCCAATGATTTTCCTACCTTTAGCAACATTTGTTCCTTCTTTTCTCTCGGCATGAATTCTGTCTCCTAGCATTTGGCCTCTGGGATGCAACAAGAAAGTCTGCAATCTGTTTGATTACAAAAAAGCTACAAATATTGAACAATGCACATTCAAGATTATCAAATTTATTATAAATTATTAAACAAATACCCAAATGCATTGCGTAGAGTCATGCACTCATCTCGAAGGAACTCCGGGGCCTCCATGCAGTTTCTTGCCCATGCATTCAAGCACAGACGGAAACATGCATCGTAAGCGATAAATGTTTGCCATGCACTCTGGACACTGTAACAACAGAAAATGTCTAAAGGTTTGACTATAGATTAAGATATGGAATAAAAACACTCATCACCCTTGAGATATTAAGTTTTTGTAGTAACCTGGTATTGTAGCATGATATCTGGGAAGCCAACATAGGAGCATGCACATTTTGTTCCCCGAGTAGGTTTCTGCATACACAATAAGTTTAGATTCTGATTTATGATTAATATATGAAACAAGATACCTCGTCAAAATAAAGTTTGTTAAAGCTGAAAATCTCACCCTGCTGAAGTTTCTCCAACTTCTTGTGGTTGTATTGGATTGTCAGATGAAACCTCGGTGTTTAATCTAACCTTGTTTTCACCTAATGGGTATATGCAACAGTTAGCTATCTCTAAATTCCATTGGTGTTATATGAATGTTACACCCATTCCTTACAATCTAAATTTGAGGTGCTGGACTCTTTTCTGTTTGCCAAAATGGGAGGAGCACTGGGTGTTCCAAGTTCTTGAAAATTCTCAGCCATGAATTCATCTAAAATATGAACCTGAAATGTAAACCAAAACAATTTCTTATAACCATAATATACAAAGTTTGTTCAAATACATATAAATCAGAAGAATAATCATTGAATAGTTGTCAAAATCTTATTTCAAGCAGTGATGGATAAGGAGTAAACTTATACATGAGAATTGAGGAAGCCACTTCGTTCATCATCTAGGGAAAATGCATCTGAGACTGTTTCTATCAGTATTCAAACTTTTTTTTACCTTTTCATCATCCGATGATTTTTTTTCTTCTATTAGTACACGTAGATTCTCCTTTGAAATCCCACGAATCAAAGTTGGCCTCTGTTTCCTACCTGTTTCTCCTACTGGCTCGCAGCTCAAATTTTCACCAGACATTATCTCTTCCTCAAAATTTCCCTTACCTGGTTTGTCAAAGAGATCAGAATCACCACTAGAACGTAAACCTCCCTCAAAGGTGTCAGAGTAATTGGCGTAGCAGCCTTCCGGAACCGAAGCAACACTCTCTTCTTCCTCTGAGTCAGCCAACAAGTGAGAGTGTGGACTAAGCAAGACTGAATGGAATTTTACAGGCGGCAAGACTTTTGAAGATAAGAACGTATTGCATTTGGATGGAAATTGTTGGTAGACAGTTGAATCCAGAGAATATTTCTCCGTGAGAGGAGAACGAGACTTGTTGGCAACAATTGATCCCTGCTATATTCAGACGTAGATAAATAATTACGAACCAGATAGAACCGCTTGAATCATGACAGTAAGTAAGATGCATATAAGCCAAAAGGAATGAATGTGGAGCCATGAAGATTCGGATGTCACAAAAAAAAAAAAAACAGAAAAGGTAAAAATGGAAGGTGCTTACAATTGTGAAAAATCTCCAAGATAATTCGTGTTAAGAAAGGTAATCTTCAACAAAGAAAAGAATTTTACACCAGCTATAGCAACCAAAGAAGTGCAGCAGCATTACAAAAGCCAACACGCAAAAAGAACGTGAACATAAATAATTATAAAACCAAAAGTCAGACAACGAAACCAGTGTGGGGTAAAAAGAAAGGCAGGAAAAGGCTAGGAAACAACAAGAAAAACCAAAACAAACGATTACGAACTCCATCTAAAAGTTCCTCTCCCGAAACACAAGAATCCAAACTCACCAGAGAGATCAGAAAAACCAAGTATCAAACAAACTGATGCAAAAAAATCACAACCAGCAACTTCTCGCAACGGTTTCCGTTCTTGAACCAAGATTGAAAGGGTGAAAAAAAGGAAGCATCATCATTCAAGGTCACTGCTACAAGGAAGTGCGAGAAACAGTATGGGCGAATGACGTGCGTAGGAGGGATGAGAGAGAATTAAGCATGCCTGATTAATCCAGCTGATGGCAGTCTCGTCTAGCCCTTCGGTGAACATTCTGAGGTTGAATCTTAGAGACAGAAGGGATAACCGATTAGGGTTTTAAACGCAGCCAAGCAGCTGAAATCGAGCGAGAGAACGAGAGAGTGGGGGGCGTGGGGGATGACTAGTGTGGATATAGTCATATAGCAGGGTCGTGGAGCGGAGAGTAACGGCTAGTTCGGAAAGTAAAATAAATAAAATAATGAAAAAGATATTTCAAATGGTCGTTCCAGTCACGTTGCCTTGCCACAACGACGATCTCATTTGAGCAGGTCAGAAGGGTTGAATAACCAGTTTGCTTTCAGCGGCCGGTTCGGTTCAATTCCAATTCGACATTTTACTGACGTATCCCACTTCCATAATTTTAAAAGCACATATCATATTTCTTCTTTTTCTACGTTCAAATTAATTATTCTATCTATTAAAAAAATTACTGAATTCAGATCAATTGGACAAAACTATCTAATTAACTTAAAGAATTCTAAATCATTTTAAATCAAATCAATATTCCGAAAAATCTTCTTATACACATGTATAAGGGATAAGATAATAATACTTACTAACAACACCACAAATGAATTTTTAAAATTCCCTTAGTTACAAAATATTAAACTTTGAACTTTTAAACAGTGTAGGTCTATTATTTAATTTTATTCGAAACTAACTGATAGACCTAGAGAACTTCGAATCATTTCAAATAAAAACTTATATAGTTTTACATGCCTCTTGTTTATCCATACACTCAAATCTAAATTTGACAATGCAAATTAAAAACAGTGAATTCTTAAACAGATTCATAGAAATTTAAACATGGAAACAAGGGAGATTTTTTTCACATTCCAGTAACATACCTATCCCAATTTGACCG
Organism: Kaempferia parviflora; assembly: GCA_037177295.1. Lineage (NCBI taxonomy): Eukaryota > Viridiplantae > Streptophyta > Magnoliopsida > Zingiberales > Zingiberaceae > Kaempferia > Kaempferia parviflora. Next base: position 10,123 of record JBAMIE010211618.1, read on the forward strand.
ACTATCAAAATCCTATTTATTCTTCCACCTTGATTATAAAATTTAGATTTAGAGGAAATTTGTTTAATTATCTGTAAAAATATTAATACAACGAATGGGGAGGGCCCCCATGTGGGGTCTAAAAGTCAAGAAACCGGGA
>JBAMIE010211627.1:0-10261 GCA_037177295.1 Kaempferia parviflora
AAGTGAGGACACCTCACGTCGTCCGAGCTGTCGCAGCCGAACATTAAATCCAGACTCCTGAGCGGATCAGCTCTGGGTTATAAGTGAGGACACCTCATGTCGTCCGAGCGATCACCGCCAGACGTTAAATCCAGACTCCTGAACGGATCAGCGTCGGATTATAAATGAGAACACCTCACCCTGACCGAGTTGTCGCCACCGGACTGTAAAACCCAGACTCCCGAGCGGATCAGTGCCGGGTTATAAGTGAGGACACCTCACGCTAACTAGGTTGCCGAGCAGTCAAGCAGTCAAGCAGTCAGCCAGACAAACCAAAAATCCTGTCAGTCGGTCAAACAAACCAAATGTCCAGTCAGTCGGTCATCCGCCCTCTTTCGACTAGACTTGAAGGGGAGGCATGCGATCCACGTGATGAGATGAAGTCAGGGGCGGGTCAATAAATACGTCTAGTCAGCATGAAAGGTTAACGACTGGTCGGAGATATGCCTACTTCATCGGATAGCATTCAGTCGGTCGGCGAACCCTTCGCCAAGGCATTCAATCAAAAGATGTCCAGTGAGGTAGACAGTAATCGAGGCCACCTCGGACCCAAAGACTTGAAGTCATCTCAGATAGACAGTATCCGAGGCCACCTCGGGCCCAAAGATCCAAAGGCACCTCAGACAGATAGTAATCGAGACCACCTCGGCCACATAGACCCGAGGGCACCTCCAACATGTAGTAACCGAGGCCACCTCGAGCACATAGACCTGAGGTCTCCTCAGACAGGCAGTAACTGAGGCCACCTCGGGCACATAGACCTGAGGTCACCTCGGACAGATAGTAACGCGAGGTCACCTCCTTTCCTCTGGAATTTCAGCGAATATTAATGACAAAGGTGACCGATCAGGTCTTACCGCCCGTCAACTACTGCTCATCATAAATATATTTCCTCTCTAAGTAGTCGGTCGGCCGGTGAGGTTCTTCACCAAGGCTGAGTGCCAGTCGGCTTGCATCAGACGATAATGTCTTATCAACGCAAAGAATAAAAGTCCTCTTTGTCGTTTAGCCTAACAAGATGCCAGGAGAATATTCCCCGCCAAAAGCAGAATGCATGATTCCTTATAACGGAAGAAGTTCCCAGGGTAGGACATGTGACATTCACAATTTTGGCAAGTCCGTTTATGGAAAGCCCAATAAGGAAAGAAACCGGCGCACACATGACACCAGTCCCCGAAACCCTAATCCCTCTCCAGGTATAAATATAGCCTCTTGTGGAGGCCAAAGGTACGCAATATTATTCATCAACGCCGCTTTTTCCACTCGAGAGTTTCTTCTCCTTCACCTTGGGCTAACTTGAGCGTCGGAGGACCAAACAAGGAGAGAAATCTCCCTGTTTGGTTGTTAACGTTCCTTTTCGAGTTCTTGGTGCGTAGGAAGCCGGTCATCATTGTTATCGACTCCAATTCTATGTGGACAATCACCCTCCCTGGTGTTCGCCTACTTATTTACAGATAGGATCAATCATCATCTATATTTTTGACATTATTTATTGAGTATAGTGATTTTTTAACATGAATTAAATCATATTCATGTTAAAAAAATTACCACACTCAATATATTGCGCTAAAAAAATATGGATGAGAGCATTTTTATGATCACGAGATCGATACGAATACATAGGTTTGTCGCAGAATTTGCAATGAATGTAATTTTCGTTGCAAAATTTGCAAAGAATATTTTATTTGTCATAAATTTGGAACAAAATTCAATTTCGTTGCAATTTGGCAACAAATTTTGTTACAAAATATTATTTGTTGCTATTTTGCGACGAAATTATTTGGTTGTAAAATTCATTGTTAATTTGGGATGAATTTATTTTTTGTCGCTAAATTTGTTGTAGATTTGGGACGAAAAATATTTGTCCTTAATTTATTATTTTTTTAGTGATATATGAAAATATAATGATAAATATGATAATAATATAATAATAATAAATATAATTGTGATTGTAATTTAAACATAATAAATTATCATTAATTGAAATTAATTTCTGATTAATATCATTGTTATCTTTGTTTTAATAAACCTATTTATATAGACTATTAAGATATGGTAAATATAATAATATATTAGAGCATCCATAGTAAGGGCATCCGCATTTGTTGAGAGTTATAACACACGCCACATCATAAAATATATAGGGCCCACATGCCACATGCACATTATATTAACGCATTTATTCTCTCACATTCATTTTAACATTAACACTCATTATTTGTGGGGTCCACATGCCACGTAATATTAACATCTTTTTGTTATTTTATATTAAATAAATATAATTTTAATTTTATTTATATAATATAAATGATTATTATTTAAAATAAATAACAATAATATTTTAAAATATATATTATTACATAAAATTATTTTTAAATATATTTATTATATAAATTATTATTATTTTTTATATATAAAAAACTCATGCAGTAGTAGATGCATGCATATAAAAAAATTTTTATATAAAAAATTCATGTTAAACGTATTCAATTTGTTGAACATAGTTAATGACATATAGACATTAATTTTTATCTATATTGATTTTAAGACCGATAAAATATTATAATACCTAATGAATTAATTGTAGAAGTCCTTATAATTTATAAGTATAAAACTTTAAAAAGAAAGAAAAAAAAAAATCTAAAGTAAAAGAGGCTTACACTCGCTTGGGCAATGAGGGGGGATTGTTTCACGTTTTGTTTCTAAAACTAGAAAAACATAAAACGAAAACAATGCCCTAGGCAAAACGTCGGCCTTCCCTACCCGCCGGCATTACCCATCGCCTTCGATCCTCCTCACCGTCCTTGTCCACTTCTGTACTTTCTCTCTCCTCTCTCTCTCTCTCTCTCTCTCTCTCTCTCTGCGCTATACCTCAAAATCAATTCGAATGGAACTTGTTAGCTTTGGTTGTGCTGGAGGTTGTCGCCTAACGATATCATACTCTCCAAATCTCTCTTGTTCGTCATTTTTCCCTTCCCCTGTTTCGATAGGATAATTGATTCGACGCATAAAAAAAATAACATTTTAGTCTCTCATGTAATCCATTGTTTGTATGAATTCGCTCGAATGACACAAATAAGATGCTCACATATAGATGCATGTCAAAATTAGTGTCCCTTTATATCTTCGATTTTGCTTAAATCTTTAGCGAACGTTTTTGCATCTGTGCTTCTGTTAAAAGCTATACACAATTAATCGCTGATAGGGTTTGATCCTGAGTTTATCAGTAACTAGAGTTATTCTTCTGCTGTCTGTTTCTTACTGAACTATGGAGATGGGCATACCATTTGGATATCGGTGTATGCCCAAATTAATGTTCTTTTATATCTTCAATTTTGTTTGAATCCTCAGACAACATTTTCCTTTCCTTTTAGACATACTTTATTCAGTAACCGGAGTGACATTCCATTTTTCCTGAAGGAATTTTATTTTCTTTCTCCGTTGCTAAACCAGCATGCTTGTATAATTTAACGTAGCCCTCTAAGTAACATTTACCTTACTCATACCCATTCATTATTTGATGTTTATATGTTTAAGCTTTCCTTCCGATAGATATTTTGGGAGAAAACATAGACACTATGGTGAAATGCACTCTAATTTACTTTTTAAACAGTATTTGTTCTACCAATCCATCCTCTTAGAACCTTAACTATGTGAACAATATCCATTCCATTTTAACCTTATTCCCTAAACTAATGTTCTTCGTCTATTTGTTTGTTGAGATATTTTACCTTTTTTCATTTTGCAATTTTTGACACAGGTACATACTTTTTGCTTCTTAATTCTATGAATACGCATTTACGCATGCATTTTTATTCCCATGTTAGATGGCTGATATGGGAAGTGATTTGCAAGGGGGGGAAGACAATGATATTGATGTAGTTGAAGAGGGTGGTTTTAATGTAAGTGTATGGCCAGATGAGATCGAAGAGAGGTTCATCATGATCATGGAGGCTGAAGTTGCTAAAGGCAACAGAACATCAACAACGTTTTCAAAGCCTGCATGGCGTACCATAGAGGAAACACTCAATGCACAAACAAAACGACACTACACTTATACACAACTAAGAAATAAATTTAATCAGCTAAGAGCCCGACAACGGGAATTTTCAAACCTAATAAAGGAGTCAGGACTTAGCTGGAACTCTATGACAGGCTCTGTATCTGCTAGTGATGAGGTGTGGGAACGTTTATGTAAGGTAAATTAGCTCTTTGGATATTTAAACACATATTTCCTTTTCATTAGTTTTTCTGAGTCAATAAAGTAGTGTCTTGTGACTCAATGTAGGTGTACAAATCTGCAAAGAGATTCCGTAAGAAGGGATGCCCAATATTTAATAAATTATGTTATATATATGGAGACATGACAACATCTGATTTTAACCAGAATATTTCAAGTTGTGACCCCCACATAACTGAAGATCCTCTTTTGAATGGTGATTCCCGGGACAATGATGATAGAGAGGAAGTTGAAGGAATGAATTTGGAAGCATCATTTACTGAGAACTCTGGTGGTTCCTATGCACTGCCTGCTATTCCTATGCAAAGCCAGTCTTGCACTCCATCAAGCTCTCATCGGGCAAAAAAAAGTACTTATTCGATTCTGTCTCCTTGTGTGAATTCTCCAAGTGAAAATCTGAAGATGTCTGGAGCTACAGATAAAAAATTGGAAACTACTTCCTCACCATTTAGGTCAGTTTCTGCAACAGGAGCTAGTCTCAAGATGCTTATAGTAGAGAGCATGCAAGCACTTAATGCATTAGAAGGGATAGATGGACTGGCTTATTCAAAGGCGGTGGAGAGATTTCATGAGGATTATATGTGGATGGAACTATTTCTGCAGATGACAGATGAGAGGAAAAAAGATTGGGTTTTGAACATAAAATAGTGTTGATGTAGTATCCACTTTATTACCTTCTATTCTTTAGCCCTTTCTTTGGGATATGAATTATGTTATGGAAGCACATATTTGTCATGGTATTTTAGGCTGAAATATGATAGTTTTACTTATGTGGGTTATTTTTTCCCATTTAATTCTATTATTATATAATGTACAAAATTGGCTTAGTCAAATATAGTTGAATATTCAGTTTAATTCTGCCAGTTATGTAACAGTATATTGGCGTACACCCTCGGTGTTGACTGAGAAAAATTTGTGATTCCATTTTGATTAATGGACATGAATTCATGAATATCTACTAGAAAAAAATACCCAAAAAAAGGATCTTGACTTTTTTGTGATTTGAAACTATCTATAGTTTTAAATATTGGCTGAACTGTATTTTTGTGATTAAGGCAATCTACTCGTGACGAGGATTGACAGCCAAACCATTTTGCCAACTCAGCGAACCAGATTGACTTGATTTAACAATTTTTAAATTTGAGTAGTAAATTTGGTCATGTTTTAAGTTGTTCTGCATTGTAAATTTTGCATTATTTGATGTAAAATTGATATTATAATGGTGATAGTCATGTTTAGGCTGAGTTGATGACATCCCATTACAATATGAACACTTCCAAAATTGATGTGCACACCATTCTGGTGAAAATTTTAATAGGTGTGAGCTGAATAAGACTGGTTTTAAGACCGCGAGCTTAAAGTTTCAATTTATTCCTTTTCCATACAATTTATTCCTTTCTTTGTTGATGCTTGCTGTTCTGTTCTCAAGGTACTCTGAAGATGGTTTTTTCTGATATCTTGTCTGTATCTTATCAAGGTTATCTTCTTTTATTTGTACCCAGTTTAACTATCTGAAGTATTCCTTTAAGTCTTATTCTTTCTCACAAAGAAGTTTATTTAGGTTTGAAGCTTTTGCTTCCGCTCAGAAAAACTTGATGTATTTAACACCTTGAAGGTGACAGGTAGGTCAGGTGGTAAGAGCCTTCTTTGGGATGCCTGAGGTCTTGGAGATCAATTTAGTCTGTTATTGTTTACTTGGGTGAGGTTCATTTCTTCCTTCTGAGATTTTTGTCAAGAGGAATTGAATCAAAACTTTATATATAGCTCGCCGGTATACATGCATTAGTTTTTATTAGCTCAAGTGCATTTCAAAATGCAAGATTTACCTTGGTGCTCCAGTTACTACTCAGAAAGAACAATAGTATGCAATTCTTCAATTTTTATAATTTCTCTCAGCAGGTCTTGGTTGTAGAGATCTTCCATGTAACCAACAAAGTAGCTCTAGAGCTTGTCTTTCCTGTGTAATGATGGATGGAAACTAGAGCACTTGTTTTATAAAAGTTTGTTGCTTGGCCTTGGTATTTTTGTGTTAGGTGCTTGTAAAATAATTCCATAACTTGTTCTGCACTCAATATATGAAGCATTTTCCGAAAGGTGGATTAACTTCAAAATTAATTTAGTATATGAATTGGATGTATAGATAATTAGAGATGCAGGGCTTGGCCCTTTAACTTGCCTTTTGAAGTTTAATAGACACCCACTAACATATTGTTAAAGCATTTGCCATCGATCTGAGTTGATTGACTGGGCTAGCTTAGTTTAAGCTAGTTAGCATAATGAATCTTTACTAGGAGACATGATCATTTTGGAACTGCTGGAACTGCAGGGCTTACTAGACCTGGTGCATAACTATGTCGAGTTTATTAAATTTTACTGAGTACTTTTCAGCTGGCTGACTTAGATTGATCCTTCCGAATCAGTTGTTACCAAATTTTCTATGGCTTACACTATCAGTTCACTATCTAAAATTGCAAGAGTTTCAGTTTCAGTTGACTCTGTACACTTGTAATAGACAGTGTGGCTAACTCTCCAGATGCAAGTAATAGTACATAAATAACTGCAACTACTGCTTAAAGATTATGCAAGAGGGTTGGAGTGAGATCACTTTTGTCAGAACTTAGTCATTATTTGCCAAATCTTCCTTTCAGCTGCAGAAAATGTAGAGTTTCTGAAGTAATTTGTATATCCACAGGGATTATTGGTTTTATGTCTGTTCAATCTGCTCCTCTCTCGTTAGTATTTTTTAGAGTTCATACCCACGGTTAGACGTCGTGGGTATAGTACAATAGTAAGGATGCTCAGTTGTCTCCAGATATTTACAGTTTGATTCTTCGTTACGGCGTATTTGTAGTGATTTTTTTCCCAAATAGGACTCGTAACTAAGGGATGTTTGAGTCATTCGCCGTACTTTCTGATTTATTTTGACGATCAATGGAAAACTTCCAAAGGATTGAACTGGTCATCCTTAACTTGACGTTAACTAACCTAATTAATTTTTTTAGTTCATACCCCTTTATTCCCTGGATTAATTAGCTCACTTTTCCGTCCATTACGTTTCTGGCTTGTAGCTAGTAGTTGCTCCATTAATGTTCCCTTGTAATTGTAGCGCATTTGGTGGCTGAAGCAGGAAGCATTTTTCAAGTTGGTTAAAAGGAAAGAAAACAAAACGTGTTTTGAGAAATTTGTGCTCTCAGGTGATTGCATGTTTTGTCTTACATGTTTTGAATTTCATAGATTAGTGCTATTCTGCTTGCATTATATATATAAATATATCAATCATACTCGTTATTTTTATTAGTTATTTTGCACGTTTGTCTTGTTCTAGGAAAAAATAATTATGTTCATCTCTGTTTTTTAATGATTTATTTTTTTTAAATATAAACCCGATTAGTCTCATTGATTAGCTCAAGGGTGATCAGTCCGGTCATATGAAAAATTTTCACTGACCATTAGGATAAATCGGGAAGCGCCTGCAGTGGGCGGTAAGAAACTCAACATCCCTTATTTGCTAGTCACATTTAAAAGAAAAATCTCTACAAATGCGCCGTAGTTGGAAATTAAACCATGAATGTCTAAGAGGCAATTAAGTACCCTTACCACTGTACTATTGCCCTGGGTCACGGTTTATTTTCAAATTATATAAAGGAAGGTAAATAATAGGGCCAATTTATGGCTAACTGTAAAATGGCTAGAAAGTGAGTGAAAATTTTTTATCTAGATAGTATATGATCGTTAAAAATTGACCCTTTATCCTATTATCATAAAGTTATCATCTTTTTTACGGAGGCGCTGAGGACGAACGATTCACCTTTTGCTACCAATAAAATTGTCATCTTTTAACTAATTAGGCACTCCTATGAGGACATGTTTACCTTATTACAACCTTATAATCGAGGGAAAATAATATTACAAACATCAAATTTAAATCAGAGTTATCGAATCTCTCAAGACAGAGCAAGTTTTTTTATTATTTTTTATTTTTATTTATTTATTTATTTTTGTTTTTTGAGAATATTGGCTCAAACTAGAGAGCTGGATGACAAGCTTAGTTAAGGTGCTTAGGAGACAAAATCTAGTTGGGGTGCTTGGGACACTAGGTTGAGTTAGAGAACTCAGGAAATTGAGCCGAGTCAGGACAACATGAGGCTGAATCAGAGAGCTCATGAGACAATCAAGTCAAGGAATTTCAAAGCGGATGCTGCAGTCCATAAAAGAATTAATGTCACAAGCACTGTCCGTCAAGCAACTTTGCAGTGTACTCGATAGTGAACAAGCTGATGAGTAGCCGTTAGAACTTCCACATTTGCTAGTTTCACATCCCGCAATACTAAAATGCGCTCACAATCAGAAAAGGTGAGCGACACTCATACTTGTAACCGTCGTTGGAGAGCAATAGAAAATTCCCCTTCGGACATTTTGATTTCCAGCAAGCCCAAAGCACTAATTCCATGCTACTTAAGGAGATGTTGCACTCCTTTGCTTAATGGGCTTATGAAAACCTCTTATATTCCAACTGGCGATCTTCATTTACGTGCACAAACAACATATTACCTCTTTTGCGTCTTGTAGATATGGGTGTCATACATCGTGTGTTGTCCTAATCAACTATAGATGACAAGCTGAGGTAAAACTCTCCGAGATTGTGAACAAGCATCAATAGCCGTTAGAACTTCCACATCTGCTAGTTGCACATCCCAGTATCCCACAATACCAAAATGCACTCACAATTAAAAAAAAAAGAGAAATTATGGGCATCTGCTAGTTGCACATCCCACAATACCAAAATGCACTCACAATTAAAAAAAAAAAGAGAAATTATGGGGGACTCTTACACTGGTAAACCGTTATTGGAGGGCAATAGAAAAATCCCCTTCAGACATTTTAATCTTCAGCATCATTGGTGGCAAAAGGCGAATCGTTCACCCTAGCGCCTCCGTCAATCCGTCCCAGGGCCAACACGAAGGAGGTAAATCACGGGGGCTACTAGCCCAGACAGTAACTAGTGTATAAGGGAGGGTAGACACCTGCTTCGCTAGGATTTGACCCCAGACCTCATTCAGCACCATGCTACTTAAGGAGATGTTGCATCCTTTTGATTAAGGGGCTTGCGAAAATCTCTTATATTCCACCTGGCGATCTTCATTTGTGTGCATAAACAACACATTGCCTCATTTACGTCTTGTAGAGACGCGCGTTATACGTCGTGTGTTGTCCTCATCAACTATAGATGACGACAATGAGGTAGAACTCTATGAGATGGTGAACAAACTAATCAATAGTCGTTAGAACTTTCACATAGAATGGTCAGACTAACCAATTCGTAGTTGGGTTAGTCGGCCCGTGGTGGGTCGGCCATTTGGCGGAGCGGTGCGGGTTGATTCGTCATTCTGGTGCTAGCCCAACATAATCTTAGGTGGGTTGCGGGTTAGGCAGGCCAACCCATTTAAAAAAAAAATTAAAAATAATTTCATATCTTCAATGTTTTACTTCAAAAAGGTTTTATCAATCAAATGTATCCCGAAACATGTATTTTAAATATAAATAGACACAAACAAGTACTTATGTTTGATGAAAATTACTGTATTTTATTTCAAAATTATAATAAAAAAGAATAATAAATTAACATAAAACTTAGCTTACATGTGTTTCTCAATCCGCAGGCTAACTCAAGTCTATCGCGGGCTGACCCGTGTGGATCGTATGCCTATGCAGGCTAGCCTTCGACGGACTTGGGTTAATAAAATTTCAATCCAACCTGCTTAAATTATTTAACGAAGCGGGCTAACCTGACGAACTCAATTCAAATTGACGGCTCTACTTCTACTGTTGGACTTTCCAAGCCGCAAAAGTCACTTTTTGCATTGCGGAAACCCCGGAAGTCCAAGCCACCGGATCCGTGCGAAATTTTAAAATAAAAATACTTGTACATGTAGAGCCCTAGATCTACTTTAGATCTACATGAATAAGGACATTACCCTCGAT
>JBAMIE010211643.1:0-10259 GCA_037177295.1 Kaempferia parviflora
AAGAAATCCGAAAGACCAGCAAATTTCGAAAGATTCAGGAAGTCAATACCGCGCAATTAGGGAGGGAGTATCAATAGGAGGGAATTGATGGATTTAGCGGCGGCGGCACTAGCAGCGGCGTTGCTGATTTTGTGCTTCAGGATTGCCGGAGTCGCGTCGGACGCTTCCGATCACCGCTACAAGAAGGGGGATCCCGTCCCGCTCTATGCCAACAAGGTCGGCCCTTTCCATAACCCTAGGTGAGATCCACTTCCATCCTCTCAAGCTTCGGTGGAGTAACCTCTGTCCTGGTAGATCTATAGAATTTTTTTTTTCTTCCGTTTTTGACGCTGTTGCTTTCTTCCATCTGTTTTCTGAAGATCGAAGTCGCCCGAGAACGACCTTTGCAGATTTGTCCTTTGGCCCCCAAAATATGTAAACTTGTAAAGTGAGAGATGTGATTTCCCATCTATTGTTAAAAAATGTTTTTTCTTTAGATTTTTCTGTGTGGTACTTGTGGTGCTGATTTTCTGTGTGGTACTTGAAGTCATGCATACCTTTATTATGTTTATAAATTGCGGTACTTTTGGTTTATTTCAGTTGATGACACTTTTGTAGAATATGAATTTCTCGAATTGTTAAGAAGTTCAATCACTACTTTTCTGATGCCGCATCTTCTGTACTGATAGCTAACTGTTAATCTTAGAAGGTAATGAAGGTAATGTTTATCAAGCCTATATGTTTATTTCTTTTCAGTGAAACATATCGCTACTTCGATCTACCCTTTTGCAGACCAGGTCGGTTCTTGAATTTTTTTTTTTTTTGGCTAGATATGTAATAGTATTCTCGAGATTTTCATTATTTTTACGGATTGACAATGACAACAGAGCATTTAAAAGAGAAAAGGCAAGCACTTGGTGAAGTTTTGAATGGGGATCGTCTTGTTGATGCCCCCTACAAGCTTAATTTCCAAGAAGAATTTAATTCAAAGTTGCTTTGCAAGAAGAAGCTCAAACCAGAAGATGTTGCTAGGTTTAGGGATGCTGTCAACAAGGATTACTATTTCCAAATGTACTATGATGACCTCCCCATCTGGGGGTTCGTTGGGAAGGTCGACAAGGAAGGAAAAGATCTGGGTGACTACAAATACTACCTTTACCGACATATTGAATTTGAAATCCTGTACAATGAGGATCGTGTGATTGAGATTCTTGTTTACACTAGTCCTACTGCACTGGTGGATCTTACTGAGGACAGAGATATTGAGGTGGATTTTACCTACAATGTTAAGTGGAAGGAGACAGAAATAACATTTGAGAATCGAATGGAGAAGTACTCACAAGCCTCATCACTGCCTCATCATCTGGAGATTCATTGGTTCTCCATCATGAACTCAGGTGTTACTGTTCTTATATTGGCTCTGATCCTTGCAACAATTCTCATGCGTGTTCTGAAGAATGATTTTGTGGTGTGAGTATCATGTCCTAACACCTAATTATCATGTTTTTTCTTCTATAAGTTTAATCAATGGTGAATCAAGGACAAAGCAGAACCTTGATATGTTTAAGATATATGCTTGTAAAAGCACCATACTTGTTCAAGATGAACCATGGAATTAACCCTTGTGTCCTTGAAATTTTATTTGTTATAACCTTATTATATCTCACCATTTGATTGCTAATTGCTAATGTCTATCTACGAATACATGGGACAGTTAACTTCAGTTTGCTTTGTATGTTTCTTAGTTATACTCATGATGAGGAGTCTGCTGAGGAACAAGAAGAGACCGGGTGGAAGTGTATCCATGGTGATGTCTTTAGGTTCCCTAATAACAAGTCACTATTTGCTGCATGTCTTGGTTCTGGCACTCAGTTGTTTACTCTGTAAGTACATCTAGTAAGCTATTTAGCACCACTATAAATGAGCTATACAGACCAATTTTGTTACATCGAGTTAAGGCTATTGAGATATTTTAGCAGCTGTTGTATTTTAAATACCATATTTTGTGGCACTTTGTATCTGATGGTGTTTACTTGAATCAATTTTCTTTTCCTTGATATGCATTGCAGCACTGTGTTGATTTTTGTTCTTGCACTAGTCGGGGTTTTCTATCCTTACAATCGTGGTTCTTTGGTCACTGCTCTGGTAGTCATATATGCGCTCACCTCCAGCATTGCTGGATATACTGCTACCTCTTTCTACTGTCAACTTGAAGGGACAAACTGGGTACATTCTTTAATTTTGATTAAATTTCTTTGATCAATTTCCCTTCTGCTTCACTCATGTTCTGGAGTATCCTTGTTCACTTCTATAATGTATGTATGAATAAAATCCAACATTCTATAGATGAAAGGAAAATTGATGTCTGATCGATCTGTAAATTGGTATGTGGTAAGATATGATTTAAATTTTTTCTTCATCTTCTGTGTCAGGTAAGGAATTTACTGTTGACAGGATGGCTTTTCTGTGGACCTCTGTTCCTGACATTCTGCTTTCTAAATACTGTTGCTAATGCATATAGGGCTACCGCCGCATTACCATTAGGAACCATTGGGGTTATTGTTCTCATTTGGGCATTGGTGAGTGTTCCATTGCTTGTATTGGGTGGAATTGCTGGCAAAAATAGCAAAACGGAGTTCCAAGCCTCTTGCGGGACAAGAAAGTGTCCTAGAGAAATTCCACCATTGCCTTGGTACCGAGGAACAATCCCACAGATGGCGATGGCTGGTTTTCTTCCTTTCAGTGCAATTTACATTGAACTTTACTACATATTTGCTAGTGTCTGGGGTCACAGGATATACACAATCTACAGCATCCTGTTCATAGTTTTCATCATCCTTCTGATTGTGACAGCTTTCATTACAATCGCACTTACCTATTTTCAACTTGCTGCTGAAGACCATGAATGGTGGTGGAGGTAGACCAATATCTCTGATTTCTATTTCTACATACTGGTGTTTCTATACCAATTTCTAGTGCATTTGCGTGCCGATCTCATCAACATCAAATACCTGCTGCTTTTAATGAATTCTTTGATTTACCCACCTACATATGTTTATGAAAGCATTTTTCTTGTATCTGTTTAGCTGTGATGCTTCAACAAGGATAATAATATATCCTGCGAACAATTGTGCCTCCCAAGATCTTTCTCAGATTTGAGGCGTTGCTAATATAATAGCAAATTCTTAGTTTCAGGATTCATTATAATGGATTATCATTGTGTCGCATCCCACATGCTATTCAGTACCAGTATCTGTTCCTTCTATCAGTCATTTAAATCTGAGTAGTTAAACATGAATGATGCACCCGATCTATTTTTTAGAAGACAATTTGTTTATATCTTTCATATATTTTAGCAGTACATAGTACTAATAGCAATTTACTTGCCAAGACATACTTTAACGTGATTCCCTTTGTCATAATACTCCAGGGAATGGAACTAATGTCCGCTTGTCCATATGCAGATCTTTCTTATGTGGAGGATCCACTGGTCTGTTTGTCTACGCCTACTGTTTGTACTACTACTATGCCCGCTCAGACATGTCTGGATTCATGCAGACGTCCTTCTTCTTCGGTTATATGGCTTGCATCTGTTATGGTTTCTTCTTAATGCTTGGTATGGTTGGCTTCCGCGCGGCTTTACTGTTTGTTCGCCACATCTACAGATCCATAAAGTGCGAGTAGCATTTCAATACCATATTGATTGGATGAAAGTCATTGCTAAGTTAGCCTGCAGAAGCTTGCTTTCATGGGGACCAGGAGTAATGGCGTTCTGGAAAGTCTAATTCAGTATTAGAGATAGGTGGCAAGTTACTTTCCGTCATGTAGTTGAATGATGAGAGTTCCCCTACCTTCCCATTCTTTCTTGTTTTAAAAAGTTACTTGTACTGTAAAACAGTTTGGCAAACTGTTGATTGACATGTAAGATGCATCTTCCTGATACCTTAAAATGCACAAGCATGTTTAATTCATATCGGACAGTCCATCGTTCATCACCTTGCTCTCCATTGAAATTTGCTAGGCCAAGTGATCTGGTGAGAATGTCATCTTGTAGGCAATGTTAGTGTCTCCACTGTTGTGCATGAGTTTACTTTGGATTGCTCCGTCATACTGAATGTCAAAGAAATCTCAATACTCTCTTCCAAATTTAAAAGTGTATTTGAAAAATATGTTCATCTTTAAATACAAGTTAATTGCATTTTGATTTGGAGGAATGGCTATTCAATTACTTGTGCATTTCAATCCAATAGCTCTATCAAAATGCAGCTTTTGAAATATCAATTTCAGTAGAATTAGTACTCTCTTTAAATATTCCTAAAGTTTCTGCCCCATAGAACTACCAAATCAAACTTGAACAATTTTGAATAATGATTAAATACAGTGTGCATGTATAGAACTCTAACCTCCAATTTAAAGAGCTGGTGCATGAAGCTCTCGTTCCTTCGGGGTAGTACGATAGTTAAGATATGAGAGGTTGTCAAATAAGGTCAAGAGGTTGAAACTTGAGTGTCTGAGAATGTCTCCCTCATGCCTTAACCATTTGCACAAATAACTAGTAGTCATCTGTGATTTACCTCCTCGGTATTAGTTCAGAGACGGATTGACAGAGGCCATATGCCTTTTACCATATGGTGTATGAAGTTCTCGTTAATATAGGTTTAGAAGAAGCTAAGGTTCCCCGTTAGAATTGCAATATTCAATTAAGGTAACAATTTTACCGTCACGCCGTGTAAATCTCCAATTAACTCCTCTAAAATCTTGCTATATATTTTTATAATTGATATACATCTGTACACTCTTCTATCAATTAATAAAAAATTTTAAATAGAATGAATATTATGAAGGTGAACTTAATTCTAAACCTAAAACCGCTTTTACATTCTTCTGATTAGACTATCGACACTAGCATCCATCTAGAAGTAAAAGGGAGATTGAGAAGATGGACGTTGTAGCTCAAGAGGAGGCCAGCATTGACTTTGACTAAGAGAGAGGAAAGGATGTGGTGAATAGAGGTGTCAAACTAGCCAGGTCACCAACTTTGACTAAGAGAGAGGAGATGGTATTAGCAATTAGCAAAGTCGTTCATGACACTATTTATCCTACCGAGTTTAACATGTTCCGTGGGTTAGGTTGGGTCAAGACCTCTTTGTCTTGGAGTACCTTCCATGGGAATATTTGAAAGGGATATTTAGAGGAGATATTTGGTAGAGATAACCTCCTTCTCAAATATCTTGTATTGGAGGGAATATTTAAAGAGTGATTAGAAATCACATGGCACAACTTTATACCTGGTAAATTTTCTTTTGTGGAGTTCACCAAAAGGTGGGCTACCATATCTTTTTTAAATTTAATTAACCTTTTGTTTTAGATTAAAAAAAAAACAAAAACAAAAAATAAAAATAAAATCGACCCTTGGAATAAAATTAAAATCGAACGTTAATCAAGGTTCAATTTTTTTTTTGAACGTTGGGCAACGTTCATTTTTCCCCTATATATACATTGTTCATTTCATCTATTTTTATCAATTCCATATTCATTGCATACCAACAATTTTAAGAGAAATGGATAGTAGAGATTTGTTCAACTCTCCAAATATAGACGAAAATTCTAGTGAAGAAAGTTCTCGAGTTCGTCCTAATATTCCCGAAGATACAACAATACACACTACACAATGACATCAATGTGCTTAATGAATCACCCATTTTTAATGACGTCCTGAAAGGAAATATACTGGAAGTTAACTTTATTATGAACGGTACACAATATATAAATTAAAAGAGTACTATCTAACAGATGATATATATCCGGAATGGGCTACTTTCGTGAAAAGTTTTTCCTGCCCTCAGGATCCGAAAAGAATGAAATTTATGGAAAGACAAGAGGTTGTAAGAAAAGATATTGAGCGGATATTTGGGGTACTCCAAGCTCGTTGGGCAATTATAAGAGGTCCAGGGCGACATTGGTTTATGTATAAATGTAAAGAAATCATGTATATGTGCATTGTTTTACACAAAATGATTGTGGAGGACGAAGGTTATGTAATATCGATTTGGGATCGCAAAGAACAAGATACTATCACAACGAATCATGACTCAACTAGTGAATTTGCTGAATACATTCATGTGCATCATCAGTTTCGTCATGATTTGGTTGAACACATCTAGGAAACATACCATCGTGATAAGTAAATAACTAATTTATCATCTATGAAATATTTAGTTATTCAATTTCGAATTTGTGAAATATTTGAGCTCGCATGTTTAGTTTTTTTTTTTTTAAAAAAATGTGTACCTCCTATGTTGTATTATTTCTGTTTAAATAAAATCTTAACATTAAAATAATTCTATTGAATAATATATTAAGTAAAAAATATTTATGGATGAATGATAGATGAAATATATTAAAAATATATATTAATTTTATTTAAATTAATAAATATTTGGTTAGTGAGATATTTGATTGTGAAGTTGAGGATATTTGAGAGAGATATTTGATGGGTAGGACCCATAAATATTTTGTTGGTGAAATATTTCATTATAAAATTTGAGATATTTAAATAGTAAAATATTTGAAAAGTGATGTGGAAGTGGGAATGTACTTGGGAGAAATATTTTCAAGTCATACTTCACTGATCAATTTCTATCTCAACAAGTTATATTGATGTATTTAACAATTAGTTTTGGGAATATTTACGATTAGATTAAGATTTAAATTACCAATCAGCTCTTAAGAATTTTCAAAAGAAAATCTTAAAATTTTCCTATAAATAATCACTCCTCATCTTTCATCCAAACAACTCTCGGTCTTCGCACTTTATATTTTTCAATTACCTCCCCCATGTCTTAACCATTTGCACTTATGGCTAGTAGTCACCCGTAGTTTACCTCCTCCGTGTTGGCTCTGGGACGGGTTGGCGGGGGCGCTGGGGGCGAGCGATTCGTCTTTTACCACTTTATATTTTTCAATCGGCATTCCCTTAATCTCTCTAATTATAATATCTTAGGTGCCAAAGATGTGCTTAAGACTACTGAAAGGAGTGGCCACCCTAGTCGAAGAACTATCGGGCCGCCGATGTTAGAGGGAGAAGTCAAGTGAGAGTCCATGAAGGATCCAAACAATGAGAGAATTCTGCCGCAGCAATTAGGAGAGATTATACAGACAAACTACGAGAGAATTCTGCAGTAATATTAAGAGAACTATCAGAAATTTTAGCCATGTTAGACAGAGGGCTGTTCTATGAATCTATTGGGAGAGTTTATTCTTGTTGCTCTCGCTCTCTAATGTGGTACAGAAACAGCGTGAGTTTGTCGAATGAAACGTTTTGTATCAACCCATGAAAGTATAACGACCGAAAGTCATGTGCTTTAATTTTAAAATTATAAACTAAGAGCAAAATATTCTCATGATTTATAAGTCTGTATCTTATGGTCGATAATACCAACTTTTTAGAATGAGTGATATTATCTTTGCTGCAAAATTATCAAACTACATATCCAATTTTATTTTCGCCTCTTCAAATCAATTGCTACTATTGTTATCAATTCGGATGGTTTATGTGATATACAGTAATTTAAAGTGAGTGCTACAGTACCCATCAATTGAAAAATAAAAATTTAAAGTGATAAAAATTCATTGCTCTTAATATGATATATTAAATTGATATTTAAGGATATAAATATAATCAAGAAAATGAGACGACTTAGTTCTATGTCATTCTAAGCTCTCTAGGTCTATCAATCGATTTCAGTTAAAATTGACTTATGGACCTAGAAAGCTAGAAATGATATGGAACAAAGTTCTATATGCTCCTCTAGTTCTTCATGCCCTTAAGCATAAATTCAATATACTATATTAAGGGCAGTGGCTAATGGACCTAAAGATCTTAGAATGACATGGACTAGGTCTTATTGTTCATCTAGATCTCCTAATTATATATATACCCACAAACATCAATTAGATACATCGTATCAAGAGCAATAAATTTTTTTTAACACATTTAATTTTTTAATCGATTGCTACCTTTTTAACCTTCGATTCGGAATGTTTATGTGATCATAAACACTAACTTCGATTGCTATAGTGTAGTTATTGATTATTTAAAAAAAAAAAAATTAAAAAGCCTTCTATAATAAAAAAAATCGTTGCTCTTAATACGGTGTATCAAATTAATGTTTAAGGACATGAATATAATTAGCAGAACGAGAGGAGCATATAAGACTTGATTTCATATCATTCCGAGCTCTCTAGATTCAAAATTGATGAACCTAGACACCTCAATGACATGAACTAGATCCTATGGATTCATCTCGTTCTTTTAATTATATCTATACCCTCAAACATTAATTTAACATACTATATTGAAATTATTAAGTTTTAAATCTGAATCAAAATTTTTAATCGACATTATTGTTCTGATAAACCATGTCTAAATGGATTGCTAGTATTCATAGGGACAAAAATGAAATTGACTACGTGATTTGAGAAACTTTCCTAGATGGTTCAATAATTTACCGAAAGTATAATATAAAGCAAAAACAAAAAACAAAAAACAGAATCTTTTGTGAGGAAGTCAAACATAGAAACAGAACTGAATTCAAAAACTTCTTCAAAGGTGAGGTTCCAGTTCCCTGCCAGGTTTGTGATCATGAGGCTACATTTGATCTTGGCATAAACTTAAATGGGACAAGTAAAATGAAAAATTGTAGCTAGAGATCAATGCACACCACAACAAGGAAAAGGCAATGACTAATCATACTTCAATATCAGACTATTCACAATAATATCAAAATTTCTATCAAAGAACAAATAATGCAATGCTAAAGAGCTACTCTATATGGAAAGCACCAATAACTTAATTGTAGTTCATTAAAGGTTCAGGATTATTATCTCCATTCTCCACCATACTTTTTCATTTAACATAATTAACATTGTACATATTACTAAACTATTCTACTTGGAAAAACACCTCAATCCATAAGAAAACATATTGCCAAATATATATAGATTTCTTCTAAAGAAAACAAAAACCAGTGGCAATTGCAAGACCAATATAATGCACCTTGAGTATATAATAAATGAGAAACAAGGGAACTAAAACAGCATCAGGTTATCTCAAAATTATATAGAAAATTAACCGATAAAACAATTTGCCTGTAGTAATCAGAAAGGAGTTGCTACCCATTCATTCAACAAATTGAAGTTCAAAGGACACACTTAATTTCAGCAAAATGGTAGTTAATGTTATTGAGCTTGAGCTAGATTGATTGGTGAAAGAAAAAAAAAATTCTACCTGTCTTGCTAGACATTTATATTATATCATAAAAATAATACGAATTATCATCCAAGATGTTGGCCGCAGAAACGCAATCAAGAAGTAGAGAACTTCCACAACTAGTGTCTAGTTAACGACTACATAGAAGGGCTATGATTATAATTTTTCATTCCTTAAAAAGGCGCAACTACAAATCTAGAATAAAGATAAAGACCTGGTTTCCCAAGTTAAACACAGCACCAAGGTTGTCAATGTGGCGGTTTTAGTACATTTTCCCAGCAGTGGAAGAGAATATCTATAATGCAAATGCAACCCAATCTAGGCAAGAAAACCATCAACTAAAATGCTGATACTCTCTCCACAATTAAAAACTCTAATTTGAACCTTTAACAATCTGGGTTGTTAAGCCTCAGGCGCGCCCAAGGCACGAGGCGCGCAAGACACAACAGCCTGCGCCTTTGGGATCGTGGGTTGGAAGTTGTCATTCAGGTGGCGCGCCTTTGCACCACACCAGAGGCACGAACGAGGCGCACCTTTTGAACATCTTCTGGATTCTTCTCTTTTTTTTCCCTTTGAAAAAACGGTTTTAACCTATTTTTTGGGCAAAGTGTTTCATCTGGTTTGGAATTAGGGCATGGAGGAAAAAGATAAAGGGGAAGAAGAAAACGAACACAAGAAGAAGAGAGGTACCCACGTGAACCTAGCTTCCGCGGAGCATTTCCAGTCGTCGTCGCTGTTACCTGAGTCACGCCGCTAGGTTTTTTTTTTTTTTTCCTATTCTTCTTCTCTTCTTTTTCTTTCTTTTCTGTATACCAGAAGAAAAACAGTAATGAATTGTGCCTTAAAACTTTGGTATGATGCACGTGATCAGATTGATCCCATCTCTTTGCCAGATATTGATGACAGTAATGAATGGTTGATGGGTAGAATGAATGGAGAAAGTGATAATGAAGAAGATGAGTTGGTTTTTGAAGGTGATGACTTGACATGGGATGTCGTTGCTAGGGCT
>JBAMIE010211654.1:0-10259 GCA_037177295.1 Kaempferia parviflora
CACCACCGCACGGAGCCGTAGCCCAGCCCCAGCGCCACGTAGAGTGGAACCATCGCCTCCGCCACCTTGTACACGTCCCCAACCTTTATCATCTTAATTTGTTCTTCCTTTTAAACTCACTGTAAAAAAAAATCGTCTGTGTTCTCATCTTGGAATGATAAGTATATATATAGAAGACAATTTGCAACGTTCGTTGATGGAATGATACAAGCAAAAGTGTGGGGGTGAATTTTAAGCGTCACGGCTGAAAGCGACGAGCGCACGAGCCGGTGAGTTACACCGCTGTTGGCTAACCAGAGTTTGTTAAACCCGGTTAAAATCGGATCTCGTTACACACACAGATATACAGCTGGGCTAACCAGAGTTTGTTAAACCCGGTTAAAATCGGTGCCTTTGGCTTTGCTGGGCATCGAGACAACTCAAAGGTTTACGTGCTTCCTGAGTGAGTTCGCTTCGGACCTGCTCTCTCTTCTCTTTTGGATGGACGATAAAGGATGTAGATGACTAAATGAAGAAGCAACTCCTCTAAAGTCCACTGCTAGTTCTCAGTCATTTTCATGGAAAACGAAATCGAACAAGAAACAACAGGTACCGTTAAGATGACGACTTCACATTAATGATCAACTTTTCATCCTTAAGTATAATTTAAAATTTTATCTAACACACAATTATCATTTTAATTAATATATACATACGAATATAATTACCTGTATGATTGCTAGATATAGGACTTCGCCGCGGAGACCAACGGCTATGGATCCGATGGCCATCGCCGCTGGTCCTGCGACGAACTTGTATATATATATATATATATATATTGTTGTATTTCTATTGTCATTGATATAAAAAACTGTACAGCAATTTTAATGCAACAAATGTGACGATAAAGAATTTGTTGGTATACTCCTATGCAGATGATTTTGTTCCAAATTTTGCTCTAGTCAAGAAATACGAAAACTAACTTCTATATCCTTAGTATAGCAGGTTCATTCACGATATGGATCCGTCCAGCAATTATCTTCTGTAACAGCTTCTCTCCATCGCTTTTCAAAGATCTTCAATTCGATAGACGACCGTATTCTTACCTGTAAAGAGCTTAAGTCAAACTTAACAGAGAGAAGATAATGAAAATGGCAAACACATCGAATTCAGATTGCTTACTGCAAATCTATCGTTAGTTGTAGGTTTACCAGGGGTTATCTGAAAGTACAAGCATTTGAGTTAGGTTGGTAAAGAAACTTATCATCTGGACAAAAGTAATAGGATGAAAGATTGGGTTATATGAAACAATGATAAGCATCATCGAACGAAAAAAGAATGAATATTAAGACCATGAACAGGCAAAACATTTGCGAGTACATGGTTATATAGCATCCAAAACACCATGATCATCTCTAGTGGAAGACTAGATGGTTAAAGACAAATTATTTGTTAGGTCGCCTACCTCTTTTATGTCAAGCCCACCAAGCGTAGGAAGTGCCTTGTGAACTATGTACTCACCATCCACCACTCCGATATTTTTGATCCGGTCACCCTACCAGCAATGAGCTTAGACTGCTAATACACAAGAAAGAAAACTTGGAATACTCCAAGTTCTAATGGAAATTTACCTGAGCACAATAACCAAGTTTCAAATCCAGACCCCAAGCATGAATCAAGTCACTCTACAAACAAATGAAAATAGATTCATAAATAATTTCCCAAAATATACAAACACTCGAGCACATAAAGAGTCAAGATATTTCCACGCGCACTTGTATCATATGCCACACACAACGCCAAGAAGCCCGAGAGAAAACAGGAGCCATCATTTCTATCCACCTGCAATAGCAGAATCTCTCAGTAATGGATGGAGGTGGTAAACATACAAGAAAGCAAATATTTATTTAACAGTCAGGAGGGCTTCTATTTTTTTAAGCATGTTCATTTAAAACATAAGTTTATTTTTTTCACAAAGAACACAAATGAACTCTTGACAAGTCTAGTATTGAGTTATTTATTGCCCGAGGATTGCTTTGATGTGTGAATATACCTCACATGAAGATATTAGCTAAGCAGCTAGCATGTTTCAGCAAGATTGACTTTTGACACTATGCAGCTAAAATTACATTTCACGCTGCGTTTTCATATAATTGAGGGGCCAAACTTCACAGCAAAACTTATATATAAGATTCATTTAGGAAGTATCTAATCTATATGATTGAGTTCATATTTGAAAATGTGACCTTTATTCTACTAGTAAATGGAAATATAAGCCAATTCATTAGCACCTTTATGCTAACTATAGCAACTAGCGCCAAATGGTATCGATGTTCTAACCATTTGCTCTCACCACAGATATTGAACTCCAAAATTCCAATCAGGAAAACAGTTATTTAAAGGGGTTGTCTAAGCTCAACACTTGGAATACCATACCTAAGATGTCATCTGAAATTCTGAATTCTCAAAATCAGTCTGCCTAATTCAAAACTTCCTCCCAAGTTCTATGTTTTCAATCGTTCGGATTGAGGCAAGATGATAGTAGTACATTATTTCCTACTTATCTTGTTTCTTAGAAATATTATTTAAAAGTTGAAAAGAAAAATTAAATAATAACTTAGAGGACTTTTTTAGAACATTTAAATCACCTACAAATATGTAAATGTGCCTAGTTAATACAATTTACGACAAATATGCAGTGGGAAAGGAATTCACCCAGTACAAGGTGGGGCAGTACTGTTCCTGTAGCATCTTCCTCCTCCATTTAACTTGAAGATTCTTCTGTTAATTGAAAATTTTACTTCTCATAATTTCCAGCTACCACAAGAACAAAATACTAAAAGTACAAAATGTCACAGCCAAACTGAATATGTAAGTATTAATTAATCATATTGGCAAAAAAAAGAAAAAAGAAAAAAGAAAAAAAAGAAGCTATCACCTGTGTACATCTCCATGATTCTGACGTGCAGTAATTTGGTGGTGAACTCTAGATGATTTTGCAGGATCAAGAGCAGGTTGTGATATCTCCAAGCCTTCCCTCTCCACAATTGCCAAATATCTGAAGAGTTATCCAATTCATACAACAGTCCTATATAAAATTCTTCGTAAAAAGTTTCAAATCAATCTTGAATAATCAAATTGGAAAATTTCAAGAAGTCAGTGAATCATAACTAGTAATATTTTTTAAAAAGAAAAACACATTTAAAATTTCTAGCTACATAAAAAATGAAAAATAGATAAGTATTATACTAGGCAGAATGTGACTAGTCAAAAGAGGTTATCGACAGCTAGTCTAGGATGACATAATTGTTAAGCTACAAGAGCAAGCTATCGATCATTGAGATGCTGATCATCCTAGTTTTAAAAATTCAATAAACAGAGAAATAACAAAGAGAAATAGGAACCTAACCTTTCAGGATGGAAATTTTCCACTCCGAGGTCCTCATCCCATAAGAATATGTACTTGTATGGTGCAACCATGTCTGGATGTAAGAAGCGTTTTGCAAACCACCTTCAGAACACATTACTGATTTTAGGATAGACAAAATAAATAAGATAAAACTCTAAGTATAAGTTGGGAAACACCAACCATTTTGTTTGATTCGTTGCAGAAATATGCAAAGCACTGTCACTCCATTGTAGATCTTTCCATTCGTCAACAATACCATCATAGTGAAAGAGCATTACCGTGCAATTACACGAAGCAAACTATAATGAGAAAGAAGAGTATGACTAAAGAAGATCCATACACACACGAGGAATATGAGGCAGTGGATATTATTTTACCTTCAGTACAATTTTATCCACAGTTTGTTTTTGCTTTATACCAACTGCCATTGCCAATAAATTCTTCTGTGAACTTGTAATTTTCTGTTTCAATTTTTGCAAAAGAATTATCATAAAAGCACTATTAACTTCAACCCAAATTGGTAAATCAATGTATGTACGCTAGAAGTTGTATTTAGTCATAAAAGATAATAAACTGTATCAATTTATGAAATTGATACACGACCACATGATTTTGTCCAGTACTTATCTTAAAGCTTAAAAGTACTAAACATTCATTAGGAACTTCATTTAGATTGATGCAAAAAAAGAAAATTATCAACCAAATATATAATAGCTTAGATGGTAAATAGTAGCTCAAAGCAACATTATACTTAAGAACTTTTCACATAAAAACCTTGTATTTGAACATCTTGTCTCTGATTAACAACTCAAGGAATCTAAAATAAACACCTAGAAGACAGTCAACTACACTAATGAAATCAACAGGAAGAAAACCTTTTTTTTTGGAGCACCCCAAAGAGGCACCATTTCCATGTCTGACGTCTGGCTAATAATTCCTTTGGGAAGTGGTTCAGCCCCTGATGCCTTACAAGGACTCTAAAAACCACGTAAACTAAATAATCAGAACACACACGGAATATAACAATCTTAATGAGTGTAAGACTACAATAAAGAAAAAGTAATTTAACGTGCAATTGCTTTTATAAATTTGAGGAAGTCCAGGAAAGAAAACCTTGCATAAGTCAGATTGAGTGGACTCCAACTTGAATGTACTGTTCCTTGAAAAGCTTTGGGTGATGTTTGCAAAGCCAGTTAGTGAGCCAGCTATCATTTTCTAAAAAAGAAGAAAAATGATAAGTGTGGCTACAAATTAATAGAAAATGTAAGAGCTCACAAAATGTGCTACAATCCGACTTAAATACTGGAGTCTAAGAAGTTCACGGACATGAAAAGAAATATCTATGACGGAAAAATCATTCAATCAAATTACTATAAGTCTATGCATCCAGATTTTCAGGAAAATTGAGACAAAACAGCGCATGTTCAGATAAAACTAAATAATGAAATGGTAAGGAAAAATGAATCAAACCTCCTTATAAGCAGTTACAATATAGGCAGTTCCAATGATAAATGAAAAAAAGAGGAAAGCAGCTACATTCCAGATGCTACAATAGCAAAGTCTCAGTCTTGAATGGTCCGTGATTAGAGGTCGCCTGCCATAAGTTTTTAGGGGAAAACATTAACGTACTAGAAATTATTAATCTAGAATTCATCTACTAGATTCCAAAGACGGGATATCATGAAAGATAAATTAAGGATAGAAATCCTTGTAAAACCATAAATAAAATTACTAGATTTTGTCTCGAGAATTGAACAATAAATAATGATAGACATCGTCGCTACCAACGTTGCAACAAAGTCGCTAACATCCATGGCACAAAATTGCCACAAAAGAAATACGATTTTACTTCGTGTGTAATTTTTCTGCAAAAATTTCAGACGAGAAAATCTTAATCAATTTAACTTCTTTTTTTTTTTTTTTTTAAATCTCTTTTAAGAAAAGAGTAGTCGATGTAAATTCAGAGCAAAAACAGTCACTGATGCTTACCCAATACCAGAGTCCCCTTTTTCCACTTTATTGAACAGAGAATTGATTCGAAAGAAAAATATAGTCACTTTTACAAACCATAAAATCACATGTACAAACCGATTGCCATTGATCACGCCCACAACACAGAAACTAAAACACTGAATGATTGCTTAAAGCTGCGATAGAATCGTAGAATGTTTGATAACAACAACCCGGTCCCCAAAACATGATCTTTTGGTCAGAAGCAAACCAATAAGAAAGGGAACGACAGTCGCTCACCATGGTCGATCAAGCATGACTTTCAGAGGCCTCCCGGAAGAGTCAACGGCTGCGCACGAGCGCCAAGGGCACAGAAAAATGGCGTCTTTTCGGTAGATTTCGCCTCCCGATTGGAGCAGAAAGGGGAAAGAGTGGAGGAGAAGTAAGGGGAGAATGCAAACAGCTTTCGTCTTCACTTTTCTTGCTTTCCCCCGCAGGAACGAAGCTGCAACGGTGGATTCTCAATGGCGCACGCGAAGTCGCGAGCAGCGAGGAGGGGAGAAGAAGAGCGGCCGCGTTTGTTTCTTGGGCATGGGAACATAATCGAGCGCCATCGAATTGTCGCGCACAAAATCAAGTCACCCATCTGTACACCTATCTTCTATTGAATAGTCAGTGCGGGAGCCACAAGGGTCCCTTCACAACTCGGTCGGAGTTATTGGATAATCCAAAAAGGAATTTGCGAAAGATATTATGTATTTCTTCGCCGCATCATCTCATTCAGCCGACGGGAACTCTCACATATGAAAATTGAACACCCTGCAATGAAATCGGCGGATCGCGTGGGACCCACTGTTGTTGTGGGTGAGTATCCTGTATCCTGTATCGAATGGACAGGTGATGTGTTAGGCATTCATGACTCGTTGCCGCTGGTGGGTTCCGAGTTGGACACTCAAGTTGATTTTCTTGGTATGCTGTTCAAATTATAATTTATCTATTAGATTCTTTCTATACTTATCTAATTGTTAATAAATTACTAATTAAATATTTTATATAATTATAAATGATTAAAGACGTTCCATTTATTATTTTCAGTTGAATTATGGATTATAATTGGGTCAATTTATTTATGACCCTAAAAAAAAAAAAACCTCAAACTTAAACCTATACAATTACATATAAATTTCAAAGTGGCCGTCATTTTCTTTAACTTTAAGGTTGTGGACAGATAATTTCGACAGTCAAACAGGCTAAAATAGTCTCATCGAATAATGAAGTAAAAAATGTCGATAATATTTTGTTTACTGAGGAATGTTCAAAAAAAAACTATCAGAAAAATGATGGTCAACGTAGCGTGGATTAGATCTTGATGGTTGACTGGGGTGGGGACACGTCTCCTGTTTTTGAATGATACCTATTAACTCAAGGTCAACGAAACTTTTGATATCTTTCGATTATAGACTTCCCTTTAAAAATAGAATCGCAATTATCTGTGTATTTAAGTCGAAATAGAGAGGACTAATTGCACAATAAATTGGAACGATTTTCACAGAATCGAAGTTTGTGTGACATAAATATGAAAATATCATATGTTCTTATAAATTACCATAATTTATTTGTAGACGATATAAATATAATATATGCGAATGATTAATAAACTAATTAATTCTAATAGTATATTTAATAAAAAAGTAAGAACGCATATCAACGGGGATGTAGCTCAGATGGTAGAGCGCTCGCTTAGCATGCGAGAGGTACGGGGATCGATACCCTGCATCTCCATTCCACTCTTTGTTATTTTTTTTGAAAAGTTTACACCATTTATATTCCAACTTAATCATCACCAAAATAGGGATGTAGCTCAGATGGTAGAGCGTTCGCTTAGCATGCGAGAGGTACGGGGTCGATACCCCGCATCTCCATTACACTCTTTGTTATTTTTTTGAAAAGTTTACACCATTTATAGCCCAATTTAATCATCACCAAAATGGGGATATAGCTCAGATGGTAGAGCGCTCGCTTAGCATGCGAGAGGTACGGGGATCGATACCCCGCATCTCCAATTTTATTATTTTTTTGAAAATTTTACACCATTTCTAGTCCAACTGAATCTTCACCAATGCGGTTAAATGTATGAAAACGGGCAGACGGAGAATTAAATTTCCAGCACAGAAGTTAATTCAACTTAAAGACTGTTGTGTTAATATATCAATTTTTAAAAACGCTACGAGTAATTTCCTAAATTATAATTTTCTAATAGATTAAATCTGTATGATTGTAATAATATATATATATATATATAATTAAATAATTATTAAATAAATCAATTTAAAAAGAGTCTTGTTAAATAAATACTTCTTCAAAAATAACTAATAATTCAGTATGATTTTAATAATTTTAATAATTTTATATTTAAAAAATAAATAAATACTCATCCATTAGGCTTCAAAGTTTCATTCTACTCAAAGATAAAAGTAAGGTGGAAAGTGGATATGTGAATAGACTTACAGCAAAAAGCAGAGAGGATTAAATCTGCTGACTGAATGAAAACTAACAAATGGTGCTAACAGCAAGAGGACCTGCTTGGATCTTGGTTTTCCTCATAGAACTCATCACCAGAAAGGATTACCCTGTTGAGTGAAAGGTCTACTTTGTAGGAGTCTGAATTCAAGACCTTCCTGCTCACATTGTCGTATATCTCCTTGATCACAATCTCAAAGGCCGTCTTCACATTCGTGCAGTTGAGGGCTGAAGTCTCCATGAAGAAAAGCCCTTCAGTTTCCGCGAACTGTTTACCTTCCTCGATCGATACCTCTCTGATAGCTGATAAGTCACACTTGTTGCCGACCAGCATCTTGGCCACAGTCGAGTCTGAATTATAAGCTGCGAGGTCAAAGACATCAAATGTTTAACCAACTATTTCAAGCAGAAGCCATTTCTAGTAAACTACAAGGTTCACAAGTCACAACAACATATGAAAGCAACTATAAATCAAGCAACATGAATACTAAACTGATCTGATCTGATCTGATCGCCATGCTAATCTACCATGTAATTGTTTGCAATTTCTCAGGTATTTTGTTCTTTGAATTTCTCAATTGATCTAAAGGTTTCTCACATCAATTTAAGATCTAGTATAGAAATCTTATTGACAACCAGACAAGCTCTACCTTCCCTCAATTCAGATCTTTGTTTTTGAGAAAAAACACACTAATCGACTTCAATAAGGTTCGATTGCTGCTAGAACAGAAATCAGGAAATTTCGTAGCCATCGTATTTATGATAAAAATCACTCCTTTTTCATCGAGCAACAATTAGGGCAGGAGGGTACTACTCACTGTTGAGCTCGTCGAGCCAGCGGGAAACGCTGTCGAAGGTAGAGCGGCGGGAGACGTCGTAGACGACGAGGGCGCCAAAGGCGCCGCGGTAGTAGGCGGAGGTGACGGCGCGGAAGCGGTCCTGGCCGGCGGTGTCCCAGATCTGCGCCTTCACCTCCTTGCCCTCGATGGCCATGCTCTGCGTCTGGAACTCCACCCCGATGGTCGCCTTGGAGTGCGGGTCGAACTCGTTCCGCGCGTAGCGGGACAGCAGATTCGACTTCCCCACCGCCGAGTCGCCGACGATCACCACCTTGAACAGGTACTCCTCCGTCTCCTCCTCCCCGCCGCCGCCGCCGCCCCAAACCACCATCTTTATTTTAGCTCCCAATTTGGCGGTTTGTCGTTTCTGTCAAAGATTGGATTTTGAGAGCAGGAATCGATAGGGGAAACTCGATCGTCCAGCTTCCTTTCTCTATTTAAGGTCTGTAAATTGACGCCGCTCAAGAAGCTTAATTCCTTCTTTCTTTCTTCCGCCCGCCGTATAGAGTTGTAATGGCTGCCTTGACTTGTAGATGTCTATCGAGCTAAAGAAAGACATTGATGGCGGACACGTTGAAATTGAAGGAGAGAGGGAGGATATGGAGGACAGCCTGTGCCCTTGGTCAGAGAAAGTAGTAGAAGGCAACAACATTTACAGCGCAGGTGGCGCGGGGTGGCGGAGAATGAACGGCAGTTTGACGAGCTCAAGATTTTACTGAATTAAAATGGCTGAATTAAAATGACTGAATTATTTAATGCTTTATTTTTATTTAAAAACGATTAAGAGCATTCCTTTTCATATTTTTTTTTTATAAAAATCCGATCGACTATTAAGCTAATCAATCTAAATAAATTCATATAACAATTTATCCAACCTTTTTTTTTTCAAGGAAAGTGATAAAACAAGAGAGCAAACTAATTCATTAAAAAAATATAATAAAGAAAAAAGTATACTCCATTTTACAATATTCCATTTAATTATTTTTCCTTGCAATATTAAAGCTCTATTTGGTAGAAACTTATTTATATTTGCTCTATACCCATAAATTAAATAAACAAATTTAAATAATTCGTTAAACTAAAAAAATAAATTTGGATACATATATGTTCAGTTAGTTAATATTAGTGAACAATATTCATGAAGAACATTCATAAAAAAACATTGATTAATAAAACTTTTATTAACATATTAAAGAAAGAAAGAAATTTTTAAAATGAATATACAAATATAAATTATCAAACTCAATAACCAATTAAATAAGTAAAAGTTTCAAACAATCAAACAAACTTAAATTGAAAGTTCGATAACATCTAAATGAACTAAACTCAAATCAAGTTTGAATCAAGCTCAAGCACATAAAAAAAAAAAAACAAGCCAAGCTTGAATAATAATTTCAATGATTTAGTTCATGTTAAGTTCGACTTGAATCTTACTAGATAAATTTGAACATCCTAAAACTTGACTTGTTTAGAGCCATAATCAACAGAAGGAACCAATAATAATAATAATAATAATAATAATAATAATAATAATAATATTATGAAAGTTGTTTGGGTAATGA
>JBAMIE010211675.1:0-22141 GCA_037177295.1 Kaempferia parviflora
AATGCCAATGATATAATAACTTCTTGAACAATCCTTTGTGACCTTAAGTGGAGCCGCAGTGAGAAAATACTCTTAGAGATCTAGCATTTTTCAGATTAAAGTCAAAAGTTAGCAGCTAACACATGCATCCTACAGCTTATGGAGAATTCAAATGTACAGATGGAGATAATTTTATAATAAAGAGGACGAAGAACAGCTGTGGGCAACCGTCGTATATTATATGAAGTCACAGTGACCACTTCATCATCGTCACCATTGTTTATGTTTGGTATGATCTTCAATACGTTTAAATGCCAATTAGAAAAACAAACATACTGAACCTAAATAGAATACAAATGGAAAATATACCTCAATAGGTGGAGCCTTTGGTTTTCTCACTGTCGACCTGTCCGATGTGAATGCTACCTCGCCAAAGAGGCTGACAGCAGCTTTGACAGATTGAAAAGGAGCTCTTGTGTCTATCTCAGCTTTGTGTGTATCAACGCAAGCTTGTTGAAGTTGTGTTCCCATGCCAGTTATCTCAACTTATGACAGCCTGCACAATGGTCCAAAAGGAATTAAATTTCCAGATTAGAAAAAAAAAAACGTTCCTAAGAGACGCAACCATAAACAGCCTAAGATTCACTCAAGTACGCAAATTTGGCTAAAAGAATTCTGTGCTAGAATAAATAATAAGAGTCTCACAATGATTATGCATTTTACAGATCAATTGTCCTACTTGGGTTATATATACGTGATGGTATTCTATAATTAACTAAATATATGTTTTGCTCTTAGCTTGATATCAGAGTCATAAACCAATGCCAGCAAGCTGAAGGAATGTTGATGACTGTGCCCTGGCCTCAGTCACACCTCAACATTCATAGGTATACAAGGTGTCTTCTCCCAGCTGCCTAGCTATTGTGGTATGATTGAAATGAGCTATCTTTTCCCACACCATTTAGGAAGCAACTAAGAGCATTCAAATACACGTCCGTGCAACTCATAATAAGTTCAAAATATCAGTATGAGTTCATAAACATGGTGAAACAACAAAATTGCAAATTAATCTGATGAATGGTGGCAATAATATCTTTATCATAACGAAGTGAAAATAGCACTGGTATATTAACTAACAAGTCTAAATGGAAAAATAGATTAAGTAGATAGAAAGCAATATATTGCAATGGAGAAGTGAGACAAATTGCATATTAACAATTTCTTAGAAAGTTTAGATTGATTAATGATATGTACACATTGCTGCTCGGTAGAAGTTTCAACAATCAACAAACAAATTGTGTCTGTCTTCTAGTGAAAGGAGAGATTTCAAAGGCTTTCTACAAAATAATTGCAGGTAAAGAAAATTATACGTCCATTGAGTACAGACCTGAAGAGCTAAATATGAGAGATTTTATGGGTACAAGGAATAAAAAAACTAAACATTTAAATACTTCATCCTTATGATAGATGCGAAAAAAAAAAAGATTAACGTCATTTCCACGAAGTGTTCTTTTTGTTGTTGTTGTCCTGCAGCCAGATAAACATCGGAAAGAACAAATAATTTTTCAGAAAAGTATTAGTTTTTTTTTCTTATCCGGAATTTTTTGCAAGTTGATGAATAAGATCATTATTCCATGTTTCACGAGCAAGCATCGATAAAACTCTCTTTTCACCAAAAACGTTACTTGATTTGACAAGATCACGGAACGAAAGCAGATAAACGCGAAATAAATTCATCGTCTTTCCATCGGATGAGCTGGCCAACCAAACAAACAGCGCAAAATGTAACGACTAAGCATGAGAAAAAGGGTAAAAGCGTCACAAAATCGAAAGAACGCCAGACCCGGAAGAGGATCCCAACCGAGGATCAGATCATTCGATGAGGTAGAAACGTGAGAAGGAGATCAGAGAACAAACCCTGGGAGCAAATCGGCGCCCGAGGGCTAGGCGCGCGGAGACGACACGCGATCGGGATAGCAGACGGGACGAAAGGAGGCACGCATGCGCCAGATCGAAGGAAGACCAGAGTCCGGCGGCGTCACGGGGAAAAGGATCCGCGTGCGTCGCCGGAGGGATGGAAGGAAGAGAGCGAAAGTGACAGGGCCAGGTGGTAAAAGAGCGAAAGAGGACAAAGGCGAGAGAAAGCGAACTTGAGGTAAAGCGGGTTCGTCGGGACGTCCGTTTAAATTTAATCACAAAAAACCTGAAAAGCAAAAATTCACGACCGCTGTCACGACGGAGACAGCGACGAATAATCTGATTTGGTTTTAATTGGACAACATGGTGGGCCATTTGCTCGAGACACGAAACAGCGGTCAAATTTAATTGAATACCTTACCTCTGGTTCTCACCATCTCATTAATTTTGATGAAAATTTTTCATGATCTCATATTTGAAATGTGATCCGGGTGATAATAATTAGATGGGATCCTCTGTCTCACTTTATCTGTGTATCCGTATCTCATTCACTGATCGGATGGACCATATCAGATCATGTCACATCTCAAGGATGCATGATCTGATGTGATCCATTCGATCAGTGAATGGGATACGGGTACACAGATAAAGTGGGACAGAGGATCTCATTTAATAATAAGAGGCAAGGAACAACTAACTGACATGACTTGTCCCAGAAGATGTTCAATAAAGTAGGGAAGTGAGACCTGAGACCCACTCGGATATATAAACTCGAGACCGTCTCAGACGAATAGTGATCAAGACCACATCGGACGAGTAGTAGTCGAGATCACCTCAGAAACATAGATCTGAGGTCACTTCAAACAGGTAGTACCCGAGGTCACCTCGGATGTATGGACCTGAAGTCATTTTAGAAAAGGTCCATAAGATATGGTCTTAAGCAAGTCATTTTGTTTCTTTCCGTTTCTTCTTCCCGTGAATTTCGACGAACATTACTGACAAAAGATGGAATAGTTACGCCACGATTAGGGTAACCGAGCGGTCGTTAAAGTGACAAAGCCTAACGCACGATCATAAAGGAAAGAACAGTTACTTGAAGGGAGGATATATAAGATACATGAGAGAATAGATAATCTTCTTTAGAATCTCTTGAATTCACGTAACATAAACTTTCATCTCTCTGACTTAAGCGTCGGAGCGGATTACGTCAGAATTCTTTCCGATGTTATCCCTTTAACGCTTGTCCACGTCATTCTTTTCCGGAACAAAATGAGTTGAGTAAATTTATCCAAATGCAAAAGAAGAGCACAAGAATCCATTCAACGTCAATATCCAAATAACATGCCGTCTCAGTTTATCTTCTACACGCGACATTCAATGATGATTAAAGAATTCAATGGTAGTTGCTCAAACAAATCCTTCGAAAGCTTCATGCATTCTCAGTATTGTTCTATGACCTGCTTCAGCCTGTAGTTCCTGGCAACAAAAGCATAAATGCAGAAATTTATTGTGCAGATTCCTGCAAGACCGTAGAAGAAGTAATCAAGGTGCCCCTTGTTCAGATCATCTGGGATCCACCCAGGATTTTCGTCGCTTGCTGTAGCAGCAGAAACGACTGTGACTATGAAAGAGCTCAAGTAATTTCCCAGTGCAGTTGAGAGCAAGGCGAATGCTGTGCAGATGCTCCGCATGCTGTCGGGTGCCTGTGCATAGAAGAACTCGAGCTGCGTGATGTAATTGAAGACCTCCGAACCTGAGACAATAAAGTACTGGGGAAATTGCCACCCTATGCTTATCAGGTGACCAGTCTTCACACTCTTCAATCTAATTGTTTCGGTAAATCCAGCTGTCAGCATCGCTATGATCATCGTAAAGCGGCCAATTCCCATTCTCTGCAGATTAGTAAGTCCAGCTCCGTTTGAAGTGAACCTCTCAACTACTGGGGATATAACCCTGATGTAAATGAAAACCCAGATCATGACACATATCACTCCGAAGGAGGAAAGTGATGCAGGGGGGATGGTGAAGGATCCAATCCTTGTGTTCATTGCATTACCCTGTTGGATGAAAGTGCTATTCATTTGAGTGCATGCTGCAGTATACACAACACTTGTTGCCCAGATTGGTAGCATCCGCAGAAGTATCTTCAGTTCCTCCACTTGAGTTACAGTGCAAATGGTCCATGAACTCTGAGCACAATCATTGCTTCTCTCCAGATTTGAAATAGTAGCTGCCTTGTCAAAGAATCTGAAAACACAAGCTCAGAAATAGTTAACAACAGCTACATGAGAATGCTTATCCAATTGCAGTTCAAAGAGCGTGCTAATTCCACAACTTAACCACTTCATAGACATAGCAGTTGAATGATATGATTATAACTCAATGCAGTCCACATGGAAAATCGTTCAAAACTGGATTCAAGCAACAACTGAAATAGGCTAAACATGTGCAGCTACAAATAAGTATCCGTATAGTTTCTCATTATGCAGAAATAGGGTAATAGACTTAGTGACGACATAGGCAAAACTCCTTTTGGATAACTGGTAATTTCTTTGAATTGTGATTGAAAAAGAAACTATATGACAGTTCAATGAATGCATTGATTTATTTGATAACTGGTTAAATGACTTTCTGATCCAGATGCAAAATCTGCCAACATAATACCTGAATTCGTCAGTATGTGCCAATTGCCTCTTGCTCGATTTCTCTTGGTTTACCACGTAAAGTAGATTAGGTTCTGCTGGAGTTTCCACGTGCATCTTCCTTACAGTAGCTACAATAACCTGAAGAAGACTCTTCAAAGGACTGCCAGTTGGCATTGTTAACTTGTATGTTGAAGTTCCAAGTAAAAAGCCTCCAGAAGCTAGAGCCATGCAAAATGTTGAAATCCCAAATCCTATTGCCCAGCTGACATTTTCTTGTATCCAAACTATGAAAGTACCAGAAATGAGCAATCCTAACATGGAACATACGTAAAAATAAATGAAGAAGGATACTTTCTTTCTCATTTCTATCGGGTTCTCCTCATTAAATTGGTCTGCACCGAAGGGCAGCAAGGCTGCTCTGGTTCCACCAGTCCCAAAGGCAATAATATATAACCCAGAAAAGAACACAAACGTCTGGAATGCAGTTGCAGGTTGACATGAATTTCCATCACATGAAGGAGGTGTTAATGACGGAATAGCGGCAGATAAAGTAACAATCACCAACCCCTGCAGTCATTAGAAAGCAAAACCATGGTATTATTATGATAACTAACAAGTATTTCAAGAACATTTAGTGAAATGTTTTGAGTGTAGTTTACTTACAAGTAGGTACAATATGATGGATATTACAATTGTCCTGTAATTTCCAAAATAGGTGTCAGCAAGGAGGCCACCGAGCAGTGGTGTGAAATAAGTAGTTCCACCCCAAAAGGAAACATTTGCAGCACTTGAAGAAATAGGCCAATGAAGGACAGAACCAAGATATAAAACTAAGTTCATGCCAATGCCAGTGAAAGCAAGACCTTCCAGGAACGAAAATGCTGCAACATCAACATAATATATTACTAACATTCAAATATTTTGGAATATACCAAGATATTGTTAGTAAACATTCTTGATAAGACAAAGGCTATCACATGAAGTATGAGAAAAATATAATCAATACTTACCTAAGATTATTGGTGGTGCCTTGGAGATAGAAGTTACACTTTGTGGCTCAGATCTTTGATGGATCCCCTCAGAACCATTCTCTTCAAAATGCCTTGATGATTGGCTCTGCAATGAGTGTCCAGGTAACTAGTAAGTAATGAACTAGTATCTCTTTCTGCCAGTCTCTACGAGATCATCATACTTCTAGAATCTAGTCACAGTAAAAGCTCTCCAAATACTATTGCATGATATTTTGTATAACTTTTCAAATATAGATAAGGGGAAACAATGATGTAGCTAGGATTGTCCAAGTTAGATTAGTATCGGCAATGGTCTGTCTCATTTTGTTTTCAAAACACAATCATCATCTCACAAAATTGAGAAGTTTTTAAAAAGGAGAGATATAAGCAATTAACTAGAAATTAGTTAGATTAGATTAGAAAATCGACACAACTCACTAAAATTTGGTTAAATTGAGAATCAAAATGATGAAACCATGTTTAATTTGGTCAAAGTGAGATAGCTTTGAAAAACTTGATCAATCTATCCTTTCCTTTAATCCCACTTGATTTTTTATAGAACTCCATAGGAAGGAGAGAGAATCTATGCTTCCCTCATGAAATTGGTTATCCTTACCACAACTCTAAGATTCACTATAAGATAAAGGAACAATGGCGTATAGAACTCCAAAGAAAGAACAGAAAATCTTTACTGCACTAGTAAAATTAGTCATCCTCACAACAACTCAAGGTGCGCCAATCAAGGAACAATGGTTTACCCTGTAAAAATTATCCACAAACAAAGGTAAACCTCACGAATCTACGCATGTAAAAACAAGAAATTCCGCCCAAATGTCTTTTGAGATAGATGCTCTGCAGATCGAGCAACTGAGGTTTAAAAAAGGAAAAATAAGGGAAAGAGACTATAGATGAAGCAAAATTGCAGGAAAAATACAGAAATTTCAACCGTGGAATGGAATTATTAACCCTAGACGGCAAAGGGTTCTTAGGAACCCACTAGCAAATTTACCAACCTATAAGAACAAGTAAAACAAAATAAATTCAAGTCTCTTCAGAGCTCGGAACGAGATTTAATTGCTAAATCCCCATCTTTATTCACGGTGAGCATGAACAAAACGAGCATGAAAAAAGAGGCAGGAAAGGAGATCTGAGAGCCACCTTATCCAGCAGAGGGCTTCTTTCGCCACTCTCCAAAGAAACTCCATCATCGTTCTCCATGGATTTGAAGCTAGCCAAGGAGGACGGTACAAGCCCCTCCAGCTGGGGATTTTCCAATGAGAAGTTCGACACGGTGGAAGCTCGATTTGAAGGAATATGTCGCGGTTCTTAGTCAAACTGCCATGTGAGTTCTTGGAAGGTAAAAAAAAAAATTAAAATGTCAACTTCATTTAAAGGAGAAAATTAATAAGCTTTCACAATCAAATTTAGTGGCATGTCTCCATAGCCTGACTTGCTGAGATCTTGAGTCCATATTTTATAGGTGACACCTGGTCTCTGATCTTTACCGTTAGATTAGATCAGGAAAGACTAATATATAAATTTCTAATCTGATCAAACGGTGAGATCAGAGGAGATCAAGAATATCCATAAAATGTAGACCAGAGGATACTTGCTGTTGACTTGTTATATCTCAAGGGTTCGGTCCAAATCAGTCCTAGACTTGATTTAACTATCTCTCTATAGTGTTCCACACTATTAAAATGTGATAAATTTAAGCGTCAAATATTTTACATCCTTTTAAAATTTCCCCTAAAATCTATTGAAGCAATCATACAGATATCAGCTATACCAACCTAGGGAATAAATAAATTTCCTAGATCCAACCTAGCATGGGCATAAGCAAAGACAACTACTTAGTTATTATAACAGCAATTTTATTTACCAAATGAGACCGGTCATATAAATTATCTTATATTATTAAGCTCGATCTCTAAGATGTTAATTAAAATTTTTTTTTATCTTTTTTTCTCAATTAATATATATATTTATCAAATCTTTTATCACTTTATCCATAACATCTTAAATATTTCACTTTTTTTATTTGGCACCTACAATTGGGGTTTGTAACATGAGATTTATGCTATAAACCCAATAATATTTTCTATAAACTGGTTCCAAAATCCTGGAGCCGATTTATACTTAAAAAAAAAACTGTAAAGAGGGTTTATGCTCCCTCTTAACACCCACGTGACGACAGCAGGTAACTAGGGCCCGCTGCCCTATTTAATATATTTTAAATTTTTTATTTATTTATATTTTTTTTAAACATATGTTATTTCTGATTTACAACACATTAACGACTATTTCAATAAAAGTAAATTAACGGCTATTTTCATATCAATTTTACTCCCTTTTTTAAATAATAGCTATTTTTTCTTATAATAAATCTGATAATGTTTCATTTCACTAGAAGAAATTTGGTGGCGCCGGAATGCGTCGCCAAATGTAAACAAAATGCGCCACTGAACATTTGGCGACGCCAAAATGCGTCACCACGATGCGTCGCAATTTGCTCATATGCAAATGTCACTTTACTATTTAGCGACGTGTTAAGGAGCAAGTCGCCAAAGGTGCGGGCATTTGAGACATATCAAGAAATGCGTCGCCAAAGGGTATTAACCATTTGACGACATTTACCTTGCGTCGCGAAATATATTTCTCGGTTTAATTTTTTAAAATTATTATAGTCATTTGGCGAAATAAAAACGAGTCGCCAAAGGTATTAGACATTTTGTGACACACTTCAAGCGTCAACAATTTATCTGTTTTTTTATTTATTTTAATTTTTGGGACACTATGAAAGCGTCGCCAAAATGTGTCTTAAATGTTTTTTTAATTAAATATGAATATCAAATAAAATAATTATAGACAATCAAACTTAATAGATGTGCAATTTACTATTCATAAGTCTAATATTTTTCAAAAAGATAAACAACTAGTAAAATAATATCCGAAAACATAATTAGTCAAACACTAATTTAAAATGTTTCAAAATGAAAAACTACATAAGAGAGATCAAGTGGAAGAGCATGTCGGTGGAGGCTGGAAAGAGAAATCAGGAATGACATGTTGGAATTGCTGCAATAATGTATCAAATCTTTATTGCTGCTCACCTATTGTCTTTTGCTATTCACCTATAGTACGTTTTTGTTCATCAATCATTTGTTACATAGTTGTAATTTTTCACCATCATCATTACGCTTTGAGCTGATGTTTGTAGCCCTAGGACCACCCACCATAAATAGTTTAGGTAATGGACCTAAACCCTTGACATAAC
Source organism: Kaempferia parviflora (assembly GCA_037177295.1). Taxonomy (NCBI): domain Eukaryota; kingdom Viridiplantae; phylum Streptophyta; class Magnoliopsida; order Zingiberales; family Zingiberaceae; genus Kaempferia; species Kaempferia parviflora. The sequence continues at coordinate 8,829 of JBAMIE010211675.1, forward strand.
GAGACTGTGAGCCTAAAACTTGCATCATGATATCAACATCTTTGGGCTGATGCACATTATTGATAGTAGAGATCGAAACTTCATCTTCTAACTGAGTCGATCGAATTTCTGTCATTTCAGCCTAAAAGGGAAATAAAATTTTAGTAGGTAAACTAAAGACTTTTAACAGCAAATAATCAGTAAATAATCAAACACATTTAAACCAAGGTTAAGATATTTGATACAGCAAATAATCAGAATGACACCTCAGAATCCGAACCACTCAAGAAATGTTAATGAATAGCACAACAAAGTTAACACCCAGCAATAAAAAAGAAAAATCAAATAAAGAGTAAAGCATATGAATACTGACTTTCTAGGTGAGTCAGATATAGTTATATTCAGACAAGGTAGATAAACTCCCTTAGGCATAAATACTGACTTTCTACGAGAAGGTGTAAATCTCTTAGATGTGTGCAGTAAAAGATGTTTTTCTTTTTGACAAATATAAGATCATGACTCAATTACATGAAAATATCAATATATATTTGACGCATGCCAAAAATGTGTAATCAACATTCAATAACATAATCAAATATAATCCATGTCAGTATAATTGTTGAGAGATTTATTCAATCTACCAAACCAGAATATAGTAAAACTACTTCAATCCATCAAAAACCAAAATCAATTCCAAGACACGACCACACTAAGTGGGGAAAAAATAATTAGTATCCATTGCTCTCCTACAACAAAATAATAAAATACACTTACATATTTTTGTGCAGCCCAATCATTCTTCCATTGCCCTCCTTTCTGAAACAATTGCTCAAAAGTATCGATCATGCTCGGAAGCTCTCCCGTCACAGGATCGGCCTTAAAAAATAAAAACATTATTATCATATAAATTTTAAAATAAATATTATTTTAAAATAAAACTTACAGCGGCATGATAGTGTTGGACCAAAGACTTTGATCCATGAGCGCCCTCAAGTGGCCTACAAAATCGATTATTTGTATTCTTCTCAGATTGTTCCTGAAAAAATAAAGAATAATATTAGTTTCAGTAATACTAAAATATTTATCAACTAATCTCATTATTACTAACCATTTGTTCCTTTTTCCCAAAATAATCGCAAAGAAAATTCCAATCATCTTGGCTTACTCCCTTGTACGGTTTCCTCTTGGGTACATCCTTATTTTGCAACCCATCCAGCTGCTTCCAGTGCCTCCTCATCTTACACCTTCGTTCTCGAATTGCTTTCATGGCGAGTCGTTCCACCTCTGCCTTCACCAAGCTTGTCTTTGGATATATAAATTTGTTCTTAAAAAAAAAACAAACTGATCATTAATACTTAGATTATTATTATTATTATATAATTAAAATAGAAAAATGTAATTTTCCAAACTTGCATCAAGACGATCAAAAATGAGTTGTTTTTCAACCAAAGTCACATCCTCCCAAGTTGTAATACGAGGAGATATTGTATCTCGAACAATTTGAGCTATTAAGTTATTAAACCATTTTCCAATTTCTCCAACGCTACCCCCTTATACTCTTCAAACTCAACCTTCATTGATGGTCCATAAAACCGTTGCACGCATTAAGAAAGTATCATTAGTCACTGCATCTTGAGTATTCACGCCTTCCCATAATGTTTTTAACTCTTCAATTAGTGGCTGAAGGAAAACATCCATATCATTTCCAAGTGATGTCGGTCCATGTATTAATAAAGGCAACATCATGTTTTCAGACTTCATACACTTCGAAGGTGGCATGTTATATGGAACAACCATAACCGGCCACATGTTGTAAATTGTGCTTATGCTACCAAATTGATTAAAACCATTTGTTGCCAAACCAAGACGCATATTTCTAGGATTAATGGCAAATGTTGGAAATTTCTGATCAAACATCTTCCAAGCAGAACCATCTGCGGGGTGCCTTAAAGCACAATCATCTTTTAGCCGTTCAGCATCATGTCATCTCATATCTCTTGCAGTGTGCTAGAAATATACAAACGCTTTAATCTAGGAGTTAGGGGAAAGTATCACATCACTTTTTTGGGTTATTTTTCCCTTTCGTATTTTTGTCAACCCATCTACTCACGCCACATACAGGACAATTTTGAAGCCCAGCATTCTCTTTCCAAAAAAGAACACAATCATGTTCACAAACATGGATTAACTCGTACCCCAATCCTAGTTCACTTAACTTTCTCTTTGCCTCATAGTGTGAGCCAGGTAATATTGCTTGAGGAAATGCCTGCTTCAATAACTTAAGTAACATATCAAAAGATTTGTTACTCTATTTGTTTAGTACTTTCACATTCATTAATTTTATCAAGAAATTAAGCGCTGAGAAATTCACACATCCTGGATACAATTCTTTCTCAATTTCCTTCAACATATTATCAAACTTCTCTGTTTGGAAGCCTTGATGTTGAACAGGCTCACTGGCTTCTCCTATCTCTACTGGTTCAGTCAAATTAGCCAGAACATCTGTCATTTCATCTTGGGCATCACTATCAGATAAAACTTAATGCTCTATTGGTGGATGTTCATATTGCTCACCATGGTAATCCCACACTTTGTATGACTGTTGTATCCCATATTTTATTAAGTGTATCTCTACTAAGCGCAATGGTTGATACAAATGATTCAAACAAGTATTACATGGATATCTTATTTTTCCTTCTTCATTAACGTACTCGATAGCTTGTGTTACAAACATCCGAACACCATTTTTATATTTGAGAGAGATTCGATTCTTCACACTCATCCAACTTTTGCCAATCGTCATTTTGTAAAACTGGAGCAAGCAAACATATACATTAAATTTCATTACATGTCATGAAATGAACCAATTCCATACATTACGTACTATCTAGCTGAATATTACTAATTCATGAACAAATTGCCAACTTCTAAAAACTGATCCATTAACATTTATAAAATACCACTAACAAAAATTACAAACAAACCATATAAGACAAAGGAAAAACCATTTTTAAAATTGAATTTGAATAAATGATGAATTCAATAATTTAGCAAGAACTAAAAATTGAATTTTATGGCAAAAGAGAAGATTTTGTTTAAATAATTGCATGTAAAAAACAAAAAAAAAATACCAAAATACCAAGGGAAAATAATTTCAAGCAGGCTTGTAAATAGTTTCCATCCACAAATCTCTCTTTCTCTTGAATATATCTGAATCATATGCATAAAGAAACAAGCACAACAAGATAAAACATCGTGTAGCGAAAAACAACCATAAAAAAAACATGCAAGAAAACAACTTGGAGGACCTCGAATAACCTGACCCAGAAGTTGAAACAGGAGGAGCACGACAAAGCCAATGGGACCAACGCTTGTTCCGCGATTCCACTTATCGGTTGCAATCAAATTTTGACCCTACCGACCTTGCCTCTTCCAATTAACAGCAGCCCTCTGAAAATCATTCATTTGAAGCCACTTCCCAATAGAAAAAATGGATTTAGAAGGAGACGATTTGGGGATTTTAGGCGGGTGAGAGTGTGGATGATTTTTAGGGATTTTGATGGCTGCGGGGAGATAAGGAGTGAGGAATGTTTTGGTGGGAGAATGAAATTTTACACGTTATATATATAATAATTATTTAGATATAAAATACTTATAATAAATAATATACCTATTTTACAAACACTCAAAGCTTAATGGAATAAGGGAAGAAATTAAGATTTAAAAAAAAAAAGATACTATTTGGCGACGTTTGGAATGGTTTATCTTTTTGTAACGCATAATTGAGTCTCGTTGCTAAAAGATCAAAATTATTTAGATATAAAATACTTATAATAAATAATATACCTATTTTGCGAACACTCAAACCTTAATGGAATAAGGGAAGAGAAATTAAGATTTAGGAAAAAAGACACTATTCGGCGACGTTTAGAATGGTTTATCTTTTTGCGACGCATAACTGAGTCTCGTTGCTAAAAGATCAAAAGTGGGGAGGAAAAATTTCCCGCTACATTTTAGGGTTTCTTCGCGTCGCCAAATGCTTACATATGGCGACGCAATAACCTTGCTTGGTCGTCAAATAACCTAAAATAAAAGAGGAAAAATGTAGGTGCGCGATTCGTAATTGTAGCAACGTGAGCATATATTATGCGTCACAATATGGTAACATTTGGCGACGTTAATCGTATTATGTGTCACGAAAAGTTATATTTCTTGTAGTGTTTCTTTTCATAGTACATCTCTATGTTTTACTTTATTTTGATTCTATCACTATAATTCTTTAACCAAAATGGATGAAAACTACAATGACCTTTTTATGAATTATTTAAATTGTTTATTTATTTTTATCAAATTATTATTTACACATAAATAAATGTATAAAATTTAAAATGCTAATATAATTATAAATATTAAATTAAAAATATTAATTAATATTATACATAGTAATTGAATTTATAAAATAAAGATAAGTGAAAAATATAAATAAAAATAAATAAATTGATAGGGGAACATAAAAAAATTATTGAAGAGGTTTATGATGGTGGAAAGAAGTTTTTAAAAGGAGGTAAGATTAATGTAACACAGCATAAACCTCAAAAGATTTACAACTCACATTTATATTTTCTACTTCTGTGATCCCTTCATAGCACATCAAAAACTAGTTTGTTAAATTTTAAAATAATTAATTTTTAAAATTTATATGATTTTGAACATATAAGACTAAGAATTCTGAGGGGACGTTTAATTTGTATATTTTTTATTTTCTAAAATTTTTAAAAATAATTTTTTAAAATACGTGTTTAGTTTATATTTTTCTATATATTTTTTAAAAATACAGAAAACATTCTCTAGAAAACTAGAAAATATCTAAAAATTATTTTTTAAGAATAAAAAAATATGATTTTTTAGAAAATAAAAATAGATCAAACCAAACACCCCGATAGCTCGTGTCAAAACGAGTGGCAGTGACATACTATTATTGTTGCGGATGCTAATGGCCTGTGAAATATGATATTATAATCATATTAGAACAACATGTAGTTGATATTATTTGTTCAAGTACATTCAATTAGTCGATTAAAAAAGATATCATTGGCCCACGAAGCAGTCATCTAGTTCATCAAATGAAGAAATCCGGCTAAGCAATAGACAGTTGGGATTAGTTGAGCTGGAATGTGTTGAACTAGGAACTGCTATTCCGATCCAGAAGTGAGCGAGAAACAATTTTCTCAAAGGCAGAATCGGATGCTCAGCCTGAAGTATTGAATTTGATTAAGAATTAGATGTCATCGTATTGGAACTGCTATATCATCACCAACCAGAGAGTACAATCACTGTACCTTTTATGCTGCACTATCTGTCAAGCAGGAAGCTTGAATTTTTCTCGATTCTTCCAACTGTTGATTACAAAACAGCAAACTGTAAGTATATTTTTACAGTGCAGTAGCTCAATTTAAAGCACATGATGAGGTGATTACCTCATTATGTAGTAGTAAAAGAAATCAGCATAAAGAGCCGTTTGAATCAGTCCAGATAACCAAGCTGCAGTAAGGGGATATACGTCCATCAGTTATAGACTAGAGAACAAATTAACAGCAGACGTCCTGTTTGGTTCGTTACTATGCATGCCTTGATGTTCAATGGAATAAGGGAAAGGAAGACTCAATCAAATATGATGGTATAGAACACAACATACAGAGAAAAAAAAATTTAAGACATGTTGAATAGGTTATACCATACTTCAAAACATGGAAAATCAAAGTACACATCTATGCATATTGCATACTTTTTAGATCATTTCTTCAAGCATTTATCATATTTTTTTTATGAAATAAAAAGATTGCTGGAGGAAAAATAGATGCATAGTTTTTGAGCGGACTGATGCTGATAATTAGATTAGTATTCTGAGGTTAAGGCATGGCATGATAATAGAGCTGAGAAGAAGAGTCCAATTGATGTATAACAAAAGCATCTGAATGGTCGTGTGATCACGACAAGACCGTATTTAGGTTGGACAAGTATCTGAATCATCTTATGCTGAAAGGAATAGATATTCACATGCTTATTTTATGAGAAAAATCAGGATGAGCTAATTTCCTTGAAGTTCTTTGCTATTTATTTCACAGGATTTTTGGGACAATGTAGATAAGGTTAGACAACACAATGAGAATTCTTAACAGTCTAAAGCAGGAGAACTCCCTTCAGGCATCAAACATTCCATCTGATATCAGGTAAGTTCATCAAGAGATGTAGAACCTTTAGATTAACAAAACAAAATAGTTGTTGGAAAGGGAAAACAGTTTTACTTTTTATTTTGAATAAAAAGGATTGAAGTGGCCAAAGCACGCTCAATAAATTTTATTAAGAAAATAGTTTAACTAGATAAGTACTCACGTATCCAGCGAAACTGGTGGCTCTCAGTGAAGAATCGATACATCCAATTCAACAAGTACAACGCCCTATAAGCCCTAAGATAGGAAGAAACATCATTAAACAAAGTAAAGGAAATCGAGTAATAAAAATATGCTGACATGATATGAAATGTAACTAGAAGTAAACAAAATAATGAAGCAAGGATATGATAAAACATAAGAGAAAAAATGCAGGATGAGTGTTAGCAATGGAGAAATCATGTTTAAAAACATTAAAGTGTAAGCAGGATTTCTTTTACTTGGAATGTACATAAAGAGACCTAGCATACTGAATCAGATGGGGTCATATACATGCAAACTTGCCCTAGACATCGAGAAAATGTTTCCCAGGATGACATTTCAATTGATGAATAAAGTTGACTCTGGAAAAACTTATATTCCAGAATTTACAAGATATGGCTACAAGATCCAAAGGAAGAATTAGAAGGAAGTATAATGTACATGCAATGAGAGGAAATGCAAAGTTGGATGTCCTCAGCAATTGGACACGCCTTATACATACTTATTTTAAAAGCTGTTAAGCACCTCGGTGACTTCTCAGCATGACACATACAGATTGCAATACACATCTATCCTCATATTTTTTGAATGTACATTTTTATCCTCTTTGAACGAATCAACTCTCAGTTATTAGATGGTATTGGCAATATATAACATATTTAACCCTTATTTTCTTGAAACATACTTTGTTACCCACTTTAGATAGCTATACAAATTATAAATTACCTCTCAGTAATTTTAGTTCTCAATTTGACTCTAATAAAATTAGATGTGCACCCTTGATATTATTTAGTTTCATTTTCTCTCTTACAAAATTATAAGTGTTTTTAAAAAATTCCAAATTTTAACCATAACAATATTACATATTTGACATACAGATTTTTAGATTTTACCCGCTTTAACTCTTCGATAATAATGCAAAATTATAGATGGCTTCTCGACAATATTTATTTCAAGTTTTTTTTATTTCTTTTTAATAGATATGGTTCAGGATGGACAAGCCTGGTCAGGTCTGTGAGGTTGTATGGACAATCAGATCGATTGGATTGGGTAGTCTCATCAATCCAGTCAATCAATCAGCACAGGTTGGACAAACAGATTGGTTGACCCTGTTAAACCAAGGTGTTGTATGAAACAATCAGATCAGATGACTCGATCATGCAGATAGGGCCAAATGGAACAATCAAGCTGGGCAGACTGAACAAACTAGTACAAGATTATGTCTTGAGAAGTATGTTTTGCAAATTATATTAAATTCATGTTGTTCATTTTTACTCTTTCAAATACATTCAGGCCTTCAAATCACACATTAACTTTGGTCTTCAGCCTTATCCCATATTGATATCCTGTAACAGATAACAGGTAGGATCTATGATTCCTATTGTTTTCTGAGCATCTGAGAGCAACTTAAATGAGATGTTATCGTCTCAAAAATTTTAAGTGCTTAGTCAGTTGTGCCCAATAGGCCTGAGGCCCAATTTTTTAATTGGCCTAGTAATTTGGACAAATGTGTCTTTGTGTTCTCAAGCTCAATAAAATGATATAGATATAAAACTGATGCTGAATAGCCAGAGAGATTAGAACATACCCCAGAAAGAAAACATAGTTTCCTGTCAAATTGTCTATGTTTCTTGACCTTTGCAACAAAACCAATTGCGGTAAGATTGCAACAGCTTCAAGATAAATTGAGAATGTCCATAAAATCTATTCACACACAAAAGACAATTTAAGTTAAAAATTAAGTAATTTTCAATAATGCATAATGCAAGGTCTGTGGTAAGGTTGCTAGCATCTTCAAGAGAATTTGACAATATCCATAAAACCCACCCGAGAACAAAATTAATGTTAAAATTACATGCTTTGGGACCATGGGTGCAAAGTTTCAAGTGTCAGTGTGAACATATATATCAACTACTAGATAACACATGCCAACTGTTATTTACTATCACATGAACACACTAAGGAGGTAAAACAAACTCCAAGCACTTTACAGTCAGTTTTACAATCATTTTCTATTTCTGCCAGTGATTTTCTTTATGATAAGTACCAGCAAGTAGGCATGTGTATATTGTTCAGTATACAAGCCTTACTAGTACCACCTTGCTAGTTAAAAAAAAAAAAAAAAAAAAATGGAACCAGTACTGCACATGAATCAAAAATTTCTTCAATTACATTGTAACCTGAACAACTTGTTATATTTACTAGAAATTGTATTGAAAGAAAATACTGTTGCAACATTCTAAATTATAAATTTATGAGATAGCTATGGTGAATAAGTTCAGAATAAGAATGTAAACAAAGAGTAAACTCTTTAAAAAGTTCATTATTTCAGTGACAATGATCAGCTTAATTCACATCCTGTGACATCTGTACAGCATAGCTAAAGGATCCTAGATATGCACTTAGATAGTGATTGCTCAGATTAAACATGGCAGAACAAACCTTAATTGAACCAAGAATTACAATTAGAACAGATAAAATTCAGTCAGTCAACGGGGTTCAATGCAGAAGAAGCATAGTATTCAACAAACTCATCATTCTTGTAACAGATGGACAATAAGGTCATATGCTGTCATAATATATTTCACAACAAAAATTTGCATGGGTCTCATAGTGACTCACAGAAGAATACATGCTAAAATATAGGGCACAGTTACTTCCATAGTTTGTTGCAAAATTCACAAGATAAAGTGTTCTATCATGGAATTGTGTAGGTGTAGGTATCGTCCAATAGTTGAAAAGATGATTTCAATAGGAAAATGCAATGTTTAAAGTATTTTTCATGCTGAGGTTTTAGTATTCAATTGAAATGATGCAGTTATGTGTAATGTCAATACTCAACACACTTTGAAGCATGCCAAAAGCAATGTTAATGAAGTTTTTTACTCCTATAGTATTTTTCACTTAGCTTGTTTCCCTCCAAAATATTAACCTACAGCATTAAGAAAGTCGATAAATTATAATTTTAGAGTAACTAGTTAGAAAAATATAACAAACATCTTGACTAATGATTATACCTCACAAAAACCAAAATAAGGAACTGTGCATCATATGCCAATATTAATTCTTGAAGCATTCCAAATAATATTCCAAGAAGCTACAATATTGAAACTAATTTCTCTAAACATCCATAAATACCTCTCAATTAACCACTAGTGGTTAAATTTGGATTGAGATAATCTTTGTTAACCACTAGCAATTGAATTGGAACGAGACAATTAGAACTGGAACAAACACAAACACAAGATATTGATTCATCTCTGTTTTTTTTTTCCAATTTCAACAACACAATTTTTTAGTATTGGCGCTTCAAGTAGTTCTTCCCCTCTCCTCCAACCCTTTTTAGTGTTCATCTCCTTGTAACAAACATTTCAGAACTGCAAATCACTAGCAAAGACAATCTTCATATCTTAGTTGATACCACCAAAATTTGTGTTGGTATAGGCAACACAATATCATATACCCGTACCGATACAATCTTTCTATGAGTTGGCAACTACAATGATATCGTTCAAACAAGCTGACTGATATGGATTGACACTTGAAATCATGGGAAAGTGTAAAAGCAACATAAAGGCATTGGCTATTGAGATTCCATAAACCACTAAAACAATCTGAAATGAAGATTTGTCAAATCCTTCGATTTTGGATGGATTAAAGTTTGAACACATTTAATCAAATCAACATGATCTTGATATACAATTCTAGACGAATATGTTTTCTTCAATCTCTAAGTTGTTGATACAAATGAACAAGGTTTGAAATACAGTCACACGGGAAAGTTTCTAACAAAGTTTCAAGATGCATCACATAGGTCAAATACCAACCTGGCTACAATATTAAAGAACAGCACTAGGAGATAATAATTCAAAGTTAAATATGATACTGATATGTTCACAGACGAAAATAACACTCGGACAAAAATAAAACTAAGAACAAAATGTTATGAACACATGCACATTGAATTAGGTGGAATTTTTTGAATGGGCAATTAACAAATAAAGTGATAAAAAAGAGAATAGTTAAGAATTGAATTTCAGATTCTGGAACATTAGCTCATGATTATTATAAAATTATTTACAAGAGGTTACATGATGACAATAATGACAGACCACGTTGAAATTACAATTAAAACATCATAAAAATGATTGTAAACTGGAATAATGGAAACTTTTGTGTACAGAAGAACAACAAGCAACAAGTGATGAACAATTGCGGAAATTCTATCAATCAGAAAAAGCATGCTCAGAGATCTGCAATCTCACATAGCAAAAGCAGCTTCCAATAGAAGGAATTACCTCAATGATGGTAAAAGAATGATGTATCAGAAGAGCCAACACGAAACATGGCACCAAGAGGAAAAAATGCCGGAAGGTATCTTCACTCTTGTTGTATGTCTGCCTAACAACTTTATGGTACCGCATATACCAAACTATGCATATAGAGGTGCCAAGGAATACAACTTTCATCATTGAGTTATAAAGTGAATAATACTTTGTGAACAAGTCAAGATATCGTGTGATGAATATGATGACGTACAACTCTTGAGTCTTAAGTGATATGCCTGAAAAGAAGGTACTCATCAGCAACCAACCATCATTGAACAATAACAAATTACAATCAGTTAGAAGGGTTCAAAAAAGATGGGAAAAAATCGATTCATAAAATAACAACAGTCACAAGTAAAGACAGAAATAGTTAGCATTATACGTTTTACACATACATACAAGTTGGAGAATGAGATTGTCTCAGTTACAAATTGAAGAATTACTTTGGAAAGAAAAGGAAGCAATGCCATTGATATAATAAGATTACATTTTAAAGAATTTCAGTGAATGAATTACAGTTTCATTAAATGACTGCAAGTGTATGGATTTTTTTTTTAAATCTAGTAAATTAATTACAGTTTGTCAACTATATGTAAGTGTATGAATTTCACATCAATACAAAATGAATAAGCACGACATTGATTCAAATAAATTATTTACCTTCGGTTGTGTTCACATATGCATGTAATTAAACCATATTTTAAATTTGATTGATACCAATGACTTAGTTGGACATCCTAAAGAATAGCAATATGTGAGTGCATATGCATTTGTACGCAATAAGGTGAAAGTGAGACACAATACATCCATACGAATGGATCTGCTTTTTAGAATAAGGCACAGCACATATCAAATGTTTCTCTCCTTGTGCAATATTTTAATTAAAAACGTGTGGACATGAGTTTTTATTTATGCCAATACTTTCCTATTGCATGAATAAGCGCAGAAAAACAAAAATATCAGGTCAAAAAGTTTATTTTGTGCTCCTACATGCCAAGAAGAAGCCCATAGCTTGTGAAAACGTATTAGTAATTGAAAAGGCAACTTAAGATCTCAACAGGTAAAGAAGAAAACATGCAGTCAAAATACTTCATATTAAAACAGAAGATCACATGCCACTGGAAATTGCCATTTAACTTCCCTGATGAATGCTCAAAGATAGCAACATTCTTTCTTTCTCCAAGATGAGTTAAAACTTGTCCTTTCTAGCACTCCAATTAAAAAAAACAAAAACATTGTGAACGCATGATATCTAATGTAACTTAAGTTGAGAGCTTGTTGGTTAATCAGTTAAAGTTAATTTCGAAATTAAGATGATTGTTAACACAGAGCAAGTCAAGGATTAAATAGTAGTCTCTTTAGTAACCTAGTCAATCGAACGCTTGATAGCTTAATTTTCCGTCAACTTTTTTTCTCAGTAGAACTTTCTTATATTAACAAAGTAGAGCAATTGCACCATATATCTATCAGGAAATCAAACAGCCGAAGTAGCTAACATACCATACAATTCTGAGTGTAGCACTTTGCTTCCACCACTGAATAATAACACAAGGTCAAGACGATTTCTCCAAACCTTATAATAACTCATTATGTGTAAAAAAAATTGAAATTTTGGCTTCCTCCATTTTGTGCTATAATCACCGCCTTACCATTACAGTTTTTATATGCTAGATGGGAAGTGTAGATGCTGAAAGAAAAATGGAGGGCAAAAAACAAGACGTAGAAAGATTACAATCCCTATTGCAGTGAAAGAAAAGGGTAGGAGCGCAGATTGACGCTACTCGTACCGGAACAAGATTTCGTGGTCCGGATCTTGAGAAGGAGCAATATGATGCTGAAGAGATGGGTCATATCCCCGGCTAACCTGAACGCATTCATCTCTCTCTCTCTCTCTCTCTCTCTCTCTCTCTAGTGATTGTACCTTCAGCCAAGAACTCCACCACTCGCGCACGAAGACAACGACAGAAGCAATCTCAGCTATGACCTAAGCGAGCGAAGCGGAGGCTGCGTTCGGATCCCGTGCACGGACCTGAATCGGATGCGAGACCCAGAAGAGCATTTTTGGTTGCACTAGAAAACAAGGGTCCACCGTCTCCACGTGTCACGCGTAGGTTACACGTAACGTGTCGGTGTGACATAACGTTTTTGATAAAGAAAATATCTGTTATGATTACTTTGTTTTTAAGTAACTTTACTAGAAGGTCTTATGTAAATCTTCGTAAAGTTAAAATTTTATCAAAATTCAAACCTTGTTTTAGTTGAGCGCAGGTTTTTTGGTCAAGTCTATAATCTCTTCCTTTTCTCGTTCATAATTAAAAAATCATTAGATCAGGAGAGATTAATACATAAATTTTTATCTAATCTAATGGTCCTCTTAATCTGGATTAAAAAGAAACGTTAGATTACGGATCAGATGACCATGAATTACTTTAGTACGGTAATTCTACTCTTTACTAGACAATTCGAACATCCTCACCCTATATTTGTTGAAAAGGGCTAAATTATGCCAAATTTTGTCTAGTAAAAATGGTGTATATAAAGGATAAGATAATTGAAACAGCTTTTTACCAAATAG
>JBAMIE010211676.1:0-10258 GCA_037177295.1 Kaempferia parviflora
AAATAAAAAAATATATAATTTTTTGAAAAATATATTTGATTTATATTTTTCACATCAATTTTTTTAAAATACAAAGATTATTTTTTGAAAAACTAAATAATATCTAAAAGTCATTTTTCAAAAAAAATGAAACAATACGGAGGCGTTTGGTTTACATGTTTTTCATTTTCGGAAAAATATGCATTTTTTCAAAAAATAGTGTTTCACGATTACATATAAGGAAATAAATCAGAAAGTTATAGTCGGTGACTGTGGGGAGGATTTTTTTTCTCAACTTTGAAGAGATTCAAACTCTTATTCTATAGTAGTAACTCTGTCTCGTACTAGCTAACTCAACCCTACAGGAGCAAAATTCAATGAAAACATAAACTGAGGGTCAAAATTATAAAATTATATGGAGTGTCAAATAATTGAAATGATTAAGAGGGAAAGACAATGAAATGTAAAAAAAAAAAAAAAAAAATACTCCCGGACACTGGTGCGACGGATGTCAATTCGGATAGGTCGGATCGGATTCAAATTGGGTTGGATTTTTTTTTTAAATCTCAACCTGAGCCCGACCGAACTAAAATCCATCCTGAAACTCTTAAACTCGAACCCAACCAACCTGACCAACTCGAATTCGACCTGAATAACCCGATTCAAAATAACATTTTTTTTTAAATTATTTTCCCTATAATTCTTAATTTTTATCTCAATACGCTATCACTATTATACTAACATTGATATTAATATATAAAAGTATCTTAATTTTTAAAATAAAATTTAATTTAACTTCAAAAAACCTACTGAACCTTAAATCCAGGTCAACCCGAATCCAACCCAAACCGACTCAAAAATTTTTATCCCGAAAATCCTCCAACCTAAATATGATCCGAACCAAAAAATCCTTACCCCGATTTGATTTTTTTAGGTCAACTCAAGTCAAGTCGTCGAGTCAAATTCATTTTTAACATCTTAACTGGTGCAGTGGTAGGAGGTTTTTTCAATTTCTCAAATATTTAAGAATGAAGTCTCAAGCTTGATAAATTAACAGATGAATTTTTTTAATAGGTGATAGACTTAACAACGCTAAGTTGATGAAACACCCACTGTGAATGATTCCAAATTTACCATATTTGTATGAGATTAAATTGGTCACCTCAAAATTAATCGGTGTCAATTAGATATCAACTAGAAAATACAGTGGAAATTAGAAGGCAAAATATTTTCAATAGTGCAAATTAGAAAAATATCTGCAAAGCACTGTCAAAGTCTATTGTAATGCCAACATGAAGAAACAAATTTTGGCTCGCTAACAATGCGTGAAGAAATAGATCAATTTTCATTCATGACGGAAAACTTATCTCAATCAGTACTGGTCTGAAGGAAGAAAGCGATAAAACTATATCACTCAAAGATTTCCTTTTTACAATCCGTAACGAGAAGCATAAACTGGAAACATCAACCAATGAGGATATGCTAAAACTTAATGCGGAAGATTGTTTTTCATAGGCTACAACTGATCACACCTGCACAACTAGAGCAGAGAAGTCTAAATAGCATGCTTGAACTGCTTTAGAAGAATGAAAATCTTGCATCATGTCTAGAAGAAAATAAACAATACTCTTCAACCTTTATTTCTTCTTTTGAGCAATCCTGCCCCTGAGCTGTGGTTAAGTTGGAGACTATGTGTCGAGTAATTTCATCTTTCAGAGAATGTGGTTTTGCATTGAATCCAGCTGTGTTCCCATCTACTGGACCACCATAGTGGAATAAAGAGAAGGGTGGATGTTCATTGTTTGACTTGGCATAATGTTCACCAATGCAGTTTTCTGCAGGAGATTTTGATGGCACTTGTCTATTTGAAAATGACCTCTCATGGCCTATCGGCTCAATAGGAGAGTGTGATTGTTGAGACCCACATGACTGGTGATGATTCTTTTGTTCTTGAAAGGTTCCAACATCCTTTCTGTTAGCTGTTGGATACAAGAATTCTTTGTTTGCATCAAAAACAGAAAAGGCTACAGGTTGCACAGGATTGTAATGAATAGTGAAATCAGATTGCCTGTTTGTCAAAGGGCAACATCCTAGATGATTTGGGAGCAAATAATGGTTTGCCTGAGGATATGTCATGAATCCATTACAAGCTTGTGGCCAAGGATTGATGTTCCAGGTATGGTAGCCCAAGGCTGGAGAGGGAACATATGGCAGATTCATACTATGGTTTGCTCCTGGCAATATGTGTTTAATTGGAGGTGCTATAACATATCCAGGTTGTCCATTATACGATTCACCGGCTACAACTGAATTTTCAATGGGATAATCACATCCCAAACAGTTCTCAGATGGGCAACCCGCAACAGAGCTTGCTAAAGAATCATCCCCATTTGTCTTACCCTTGTTATCTGGAAATCCATCTAACAATCTCTGGAAAGAATCACTATTGGGTGTTGATGAATCTCTACCACAAGATTGTTGGGAAGCATCTTCAGAATCTGAAGTTACTGATGACTCTGCATTTTGCCCACTTGAAGAGCTGGTGCTGCTATCTCCCTCACTAGGGCATGAAAAACAGTTATCTGAACTAGAAGTGCTCCTTACTGGATCAGAAGAAGTGATCTTGGCAGGGTTCAAACTGTCCTCTATATCATTCTTTGAATAATATTCTTTCTTTATTAAGAGACCAAGTTTATCCTGACAATCAACATGAGTACCTGTATGAAAGTTATCTGAATTATCCTGGCAAACATGAGCATCACAACTCATCATAGTAGCTATTTTTTCTGAACTGGTACAATGGTTAGCTGAGCATACATCGCTAACTGATTCAAGTCTAATATGTTGCTGACAACCACTTTCACCATTTCCAAAACCTGTTACTGTGGGCAGTTGAGAATCAGTATGGTTTCTAGAGCCCTTTTTCCGTGCATCCAGTGGCTCCCAAACCTGCTTCCTGGAAATCTCTTTGCCTGGAGAATGAGTAACATGTTTCCCTTTTTGAAAGGAAAAATTGTCCGGTAAATAATAACCAATACCATATTTCGCATTCTGATAGGATGACCTGGGCATATGCACTGCATGTTCTGGTTTATTGGCAATCTTTGTGTGCTTCCCTAATCTACTCACTGAAACATGATACCCAGTCTTTTCACTGTAATCCTCCAGCTGATTACAGCTAGAAGACTGGTAGTCAAATCTATCTTGATCTCTCACCTTTTTAGCATTGCAATTTCTATGATTATGCTTTGCAAACCTTTCTTTTGACAGCCTGTGCAAACTATTTGGGCCTCTGGAGGAACACAAATGAATGTCAGCTTCATCTTGTTGACTGCTAATCTCTTTGCTATTATAGCATCGACGTCTATCATACCATTTGGATGCCGGATCTGAAATATAATCTTTCCTTGGTCTTGGTTTTCGTCTTGATGATTTTGAGTATTCAGATGCAGAAGTCTCATAATTAACATGGAATTTTTCATCAATGTCACATTGTTCTAAAGTTTCATGATTCATACTGATGCCTGAGGACTTCTGATCCATATTATCACAGGAATCAGGGTTTTGAATAATAGAACTATCACCTTGTTCATCAATAGAATCCCCAGAATGCAAAATGATAAATGATTCATCGTGAGAACTGATAGATGATATACTTGAATCTGCAGGCAAAGAATCATGTGACTTATATTCAGTAAGCTTCGTTTCCCTCTCCCTACCTTTTTCTTTTAGCCTCTCTTTTCTTCTAAGTTTCTTTTCCCGTTCTTTTGTTTTTTTCCTCTCCTTGCGTTCCTCTTCTTCACGTTTCTCTTTCTCTTCTTCCTCAAGAAGTTTAGTCTGAGAAATAATCAATAGTTTCAGATATAAGAACCTGAGAAATCACAGTCTTTAAGCCTTGCAATATTTGGTAACAGAAAAAAGATTTAAATTTTTAATTATCTAAGATACAGAATCAATGAATTACCTGCTTTTCTAAAGTAATAACTTCTTTGCAAGCAACATGAAGGCACTCTTCAAGCATTTTTAGGGCAAGACAAACAAATATACAATGTGCATTCTGTCGCGCGGTACCTTCTCTGAATGCTTTTTCAACCTGGAAGAGTATTGTCATTTCGTTACAGGACAAAGCTTAAATATTGTTTGTAATTTAAAAACTACATATTTTACACTGCTTCTAATTCTTTCTTACAAAGCTACTTCAAGGTTGTGATTCATTGTGATTTTAATATGGATCTGACAAGACAAATATGATCAGCCAAAAATTCAAAATGAGGAACCTTTTTCAAAAGAAAAGAAAGACAAAATGAAAATGAGGAACTCATTTCACAATCAATATTATAGCTGGGTGCCAGGTAGGCTTGTGCCAAATTTTATGCAGCACAGGGTTGTCCCAACAAATTGAGGTGTGGCAGATCACGTTAGGTATATTCTCATAATACCAGTATCATCTATATTTGTAGCCTCGAGAGTTATCATAGTCATTATCAGCTATATATAAAATTGCAACTCAGGAAAACAACTGTACAACAACAATCAAGCCTTATCCTACTAGATAGGGTCGGCAGGAAAAGAACTGTAGACATCTGAAATAAGTTCCATTGTTAACAACTAAATTATAAGTTGTGATTAATGCAACAAGTAAAAGATAAATGAACCCAGAGGCACCTGTTCTTTGAATATAACAGTTGCAGCATCTAGAAGAAACTCCCTAGCCAGTTCAGGACTCTTAGCATGCTTCTGTGATCGGGAACCATCTGTGTCAAGCTCATTTCCATCTTTCTCCATTGCATCATCATCCTGTTTTTGTAAATAAATTAAGAAGCAAAAAATAATATCAAATGATTAAAACAATTTCATGAGCAATAGTCCAAATGATCTCTTTGATGATTATATCATCCTCGTAAAGCTTATGAACAACAATTTCCAATGGCAAATACCTCTTCTTCATCAGCTTCCTCAGCATGTTCAAAGAAATTTCTAATGCTAACCCCTTCTGTGATAGTTACAAAGCCATCACCTACTATAAGCCTGTGATGAACACAATCTCGTCCCTTAAGTGCATGAGCTTTTACAGAGAGTTCAGTACAACGGCCGTCAAGTTTCCAAGCTCTAAGTGTGATATAGCAAGCATCAAAACTACCAAGATCAAGTCCAGTTACTTGGACCTTTACATTCAAACCAACATCTTCAAAGTCTAAAATGTCAGTTTGTCCTTCTCCAGAGCCAATTGCCCATTCAAAATGGTGATAAGCTCCAATTGCATCAGGAAAAGACTGCTGCCAGTCAGCTTGAACAGTATGTTCTGTTACCTGAGAGGTGAATATATCAAGATCATCTGTTAGCTTCCACTTTGGATAGCACTCTCCATAACAGATTTACTAGCAGTTTAAAAGTAGTTCCCGATAGCTGCTGCCTTGCCACTCAACATTTTCACATTAACACAAATTCAAAAAACAAATTAAGACACTAAATATTACGATATTTTCACAAATAACTCTAGCATAATCAAACCTGATATTGGAAAGCTGAATCTGCAACACAAAACCATCTAGTGCAACAAGGCTCTTTGTGCAGACGCTTCAACTCCTTTAACTCCTTGAATTCACGAATAACATTTCTTCTACAATCTCTGCAAAACCGCTTGCTGTCAAACCTGCAATATTCAACCTGAGTTTTACAATCATTGCAAAATATAATACATGTAACCAACTCAAGTAGTTGGGGATTCACAGCTCATTGCAAAATTAGTATAAAGATATGAGAAACAACAATTTCTGTAAGTTAGGTGACTAAATTTTGGAAAATTACAGAGGAAAATGATTCACTTTCAATCAAAACCTTGCCATCTTTCCTGGATTCAATTGATTAACATGGTTCAGATAATCACGACACCACAACTATTCATTACAATTGTTCAAATGTTAAATGGACATGAAACTCATCTTTTTCAAGCACAATAAATAAAATGAGCATAATGTGAGGGATTAATGTGCAACTTATTCTAAGACGGATCAGAATAATGTTTGTTGTTATTGAACATTTGTTGTGAACTGTCATATATTGGCTAAGATTCTCCATATACATTTCTTTTGTCGTAGTATATCAGCACTCTCAACTTTGATAATTAATTGTAATGATGAATTTTAATGCAGATGATATATATTCTTTGTCAAATATAACAGCTACATCTTCAAATCTAATTGCACTGCCAATCACACAGTTCTTGTTAACAGCAGCCATTCTAGTGACAACGCAACCAGCACCCTCAGCTGCTCTCAGTTCTCTCTATATCATACCTCAATTTGTCATTGTAGCATTTCCTCTTACTGTCCTAATTTGTTTTTTATGAGATTCATTTTCTTTGTTATCCTATATACCTTGTAGAAAATCAAGCATTTTCATTTGTTTATTAGATAATATCAGATAATTATTCTCACTAATTAGTCCTAACTACCAAGATGGAAAAACACAGGAATAAAACAACTAGTTTATGAGATTCTAGAAAGTCTGCTTGTTTATTCATCTGTTGAAAAAATTAAAATGCATAACTAATTGTGTCCTAAACTACTATTTGTAAAGTATAATAAAATTTACATTGCAATGTAAATAGTTGTGTCCTAAAATATAATAACACAGTATAAATTTGATGATCACTCTAGAACAAACAACCAAAAACTGTTAAGCAACAATTTTTCCTTTTTCATTCCCAAAATTATTACATCTATCCTATATACATGTGGCTTTTGTTGACAGGACTTTTCTTAGAAGTGTAGATGGGCAGTTAGTTGAATCAACATCATGCCTACAAAGAGACAAAAATCTCCAGCTTAGAAACTTCTTTTTCTGCTAAATACAACTATAAACACACACTTAGACACTAAATAAACAGACTGAAAGTTTGATTTGAAACCTCTGTCCTTTTTCTTATAGTTCCTATATATCTAAAATTTTGTGATACAATAGAATTTATACGATGTGGGATTCTTCATTCTTTGCTTTATGTTAGTTAAAATACTTAAATGTAAAGACCATTTTTTTTAATTCTAATACTAGAATATCACCATTATACTCTAGAATATGTTCCTATAGAACAAGTTGGCAGTTGGCACTGTGCAAAAACAAAAAAAAAACCTCACCTGTATATAAGTCTTTCAATAAAATCCTCCTCCTTCATCCGTAAGAGAGATAATCTGGTTTCCTCACCTAAAGCGGACCAGAAGTCCACAAGTGTATCACAAGAATGTCGAGCAGTATGCAAAGCACATGTCTCTCTTGATCCGTGTCCTTTACCATAATTAGCAATCCCTTGGCTAATCCAACCCCTGCCTCCACCTCCACAAGCATCAGGATAAAGTAATTCACGTTCATGTTCCCTAGCTCGAGCACTATCAAACGCCTACACAATTACAAAAACTTGAAGCGTAAAACTTCAAGAAAACAAGGATCAAGAAAATAATAATTAAGAAAAAAAATAATGCATCAAGAGACTTAAATATCTATATGAACAGGAAAGCATGAGCGAAAAAGTGAGAACAAATATGAAGAGTATAGAATGAAAAGCATGAGAATTTGAAGTCCTTGAGATATAACAATAGCAAGAACAACATACATTTTGCAATGGCTTCAGTGACCTTGCCCCGACAAAGCAGTCAAGAACTGTGAGAATACCATGCTTAGTTGTTGTCAGACCACCCCAAGGATGCAGCAATGGATCCTGTACCTCATCTATGTCACTATGGCTCTGGGTTTGGCAATTCCCAGCTCTATCTGAAAGTTGAAAATCAGAACCTTCCTGTTGCATTGACTTCCCATAGTTTACAATTTGTGAGAAGCCTTCCAGAAGCAACCCATTGCATCTGGAACAGTAGAGGCTTCTCCTAGCTTGTTCAAATAAAGTCTGTTTATCGAGCCTCAGGAACTCCTTCCGGGCGTGAAGGGATAGATCACTCCAGAACTAATTCATTTACATTGTCAACAAGATTAACATTTGACATGTTAAATAATTTACAAGTTATAAATCTAGGACTATAAAAATCAAATACGCCAACTGTGAAGAACAAATAATTAAAATGTCACGGATAGACATCCATACGAACAACATTTAGATTAAGAAATTTAACATTGTACCCTTTGCATCAATCAATAAAACGATAATTCTGGAACCAAATTCACTTGTCGAGAGTCAATACATGCAATACAATAAATATCACTGACCTTTGATCTAAATTTATGATTCTCACGGTAAACACGGATTAAACAGGTCAAGATATGCTGCCAAACTAATAGCAATTGCGAGCACACACACACACAAACAAAATGTTTCCACTATAAGTGAACTACCGGATCTAGAACCAAACAAAAGGGGCTAAACTCCATGAAAGATCAAGAAAAACGAAAGAAAATTCCAAATCAATAACTATGCAGAAAAAACGAAAGGAACCGAGTCAAGAAATTAAACCAATCCATTCCGCCGATTTACCTTCTGCAGCTGATCAAATGAGATGCTATCGCGGTGCCTGGACCAGATGCCGTCGGGCGACGCGGATCGGGCGGGCGACGAGAATTCAGCGCTTCTTGTTAAGAGTCCAGGCATCTTGTATCACCCCTGCCCACGCTCTCACTCCCCTTGGCAACAAATCCTCGCAGATCCTCCTGTGTTCGTGCTCGCCATCCACCGCGGCGTGGAGATCAACGACGAAGCGGGGTGGAGCGCGGCGATCGATGAGACGTCGGATGGGGATCGGAGCGATCGGATTGGGTTCTTCCAGGCGCCGGGAGCGATCGGAATCGGGAGGAAGAGGAATCGAGGAGGGTGGGAGAAGGGGGTTACGAGGGGGCGAAATGGCACGGACGGCGCGGGGGGGATGGGCGTCTGTTGATGCGATCAGATCTCGTCCCTTTTATCTATTCCTCCTCGTTACTGGTCTTTGCGTTAAATAGGCAGGGCGTAAATCCATGCCGGAAGTAGTAAATCGCAGTGACGAGCTAGTGAGATTTAATATATGTAAAGGGCTTCTCTAAAAAAAACATACCAGATATGAACTCCCACAGATTTCGACACGTTCATTGTACCGTGAAGGCGGGTTTGATTAAAAATCGTAAGGATGCGATATTTAATCTATTTAAAGGGGTGTTTTTGAAAATAAAAAATAAAAGTGATGACATCGTGTATTCATATCCATTTAAGTAATTTAAGTATATCTGCTAAGTATATTTTATAGCAAACAAATATGTGACATAGTAATTTAAGCATCAAATTTACCATTTATATTCAAACAAATAATTATTGTACATAATTTTTATTAGTGGCCGTCTGATATTCGACTAAATACTTGATATATTGATAATATGAGACCTTTAATTTGATAGCTAATGACAACCGATTAAATAGGTACATATTGTCATTCCATCTAATTCTTTTGGATCTGTGATAGTTGAGATATAGGGTGTTATCATATTAGGTCATAGAGTGAAAATTTGACGTATCAAAATATGTTGATCTAGAAACATATTAACAGAGGTGTTAAAGTGAATGAATCGATTTTTACCATATATTATCATTTAATCTGGATAAATTTACTATGATAAAAATATAAATGCAAAGAACCAACTTAGAATATTTCCCAAATTGATGATCATAATAATAATAATAAAATAAATAAATAATAAAGGTAAATGAAATAATTAAAAAATTAATTAATATTTTATATTTAAACTATCATGATGTGATATATAAAAATGACAATGGGTGAGGGCGGATGGGTTTGTCATCTCCATCTCCACCCTCAAATTATATCCTCACTCTCATCCCCACCCCCATCTCCACTCTCATCCCAGTCCTGTGTAATCGTGGAATCCCCATCTCCGACTCTACAGGGATTAAATCCACATCCTCATTCTCATCCCCACTTCTCATCCCTGCTTATCATATCATATTTACCAAACTAATCCGAAATCTCTATCCTTTTCCCCATCATCACCCGGTCCTTATCCCCATCCCCTATCGTGTCATATCGGGATGAATTTAGGGATGGGGATAACATTCTCATTTCCACCTCCATTCAAATACAGGGATTTGAAAAATCTATGTGTTTCTGTTTGAAACTGAGGAGAATAGCCGTCCAGACACGTGGAACTAATGTGGCAGTGTAGTTGACTCTATGGAGACTTTTGAAGGCGGAGCACTCCAATCTCCTGGCCCCTGCACACCAAAGGAGAACTAATAAAGAGAAAATGTTAGAGATCGGGTCAGGGAAGAGGTCCCCAGATCTGGTACTTC
>JBAMIE010211690.1:0-10257 GCA_037177295.1 Kaempferia parviflora
TTAAAGGAGCTAATCACCCCCCCCCCCCCTCTAACTCCCGGAGTATCCTAACATTTAGTGTTTATATTTTTGCAAGAATGTCTATCTCTCATGAAGAAGGTATAACACTATCTACCCTCCTCTCTTCAATGGAAAAGATTTTATCCATTGGAAATGACGGATGGAATGCTTTCTCAAAATCAACATCGATATGTGGTTCAACATTAAGAAAGGACACACAACACTAGTGATCAACTTCATAGAACAACTAGATCCTGAGAAATAGAATTTGAACATGATCAAGAAGAAGGTGTAAATCAACTACAAGACACTAAACACACTACAATGTAGACTAATGATGGAAAAACTCAACCGAGTCGGACCCTTTGAAAACTCCAAGGAATTGTAGGACAAGCTAGTCAAGCTTACGAGGGAACGAACGGCTCGAAGATAACAAAACGTGACTTATGATCTTATCAATTATTTAATTGTAAGGTACAAGATAGAGAGACCGCATGTCAATTGGACTCTAGGATAAAAGATATTATACATGGGCTCCACCTAATCAATCATAAACTAGAAAATAGGGACAACGTAAGGTACATGCTTAAAGTTTTCCCTCAAGCCCCCAGGGCGTAGCACAGATGGAGGGCGTATGGTACTGTGTCTAAATCGGGCAAAGAGTTGATCCCAGGGTGTCACTGCCTGTGGTAGTCCCCGCCATGCGTCTTTCACCTGTGTATCTGCATTTACCTCCCTCCATATTCGTGGGACCGACTCTAGGGGGTCGCTGATGTGGCAGTTCCACATTTTATTTAAAGTTTTCCCTCAAACCTATTGGACTTCTAATCACCTGTGATTGATCAACCATGACTCACTTAGGTTTTATGTATCTTATCAAATATCTAGTTAAACTTAACCTACTTAATTTTTCACTAACCAACTTAACATATTGATCAAATATCAAAACCTCAACTTTAGTCAACTTTAGTTTGGTCAACCTGATCAACATTACTAGAATTCGATTGTATCAACAATCTTTCTCTTTTTGATATTTGATAATATATTTAAGTTAGACTAAATCATGAGTCTAACATCCTATTTCCCATGCCAATAAAGATTTCCTAACTTGAACCCTTCACTAAAGTGTATGTGTAGTGTACAACATTATGTATAGCCAAAGTGAGAGATTTAAGGATTAAGTCTCTATTAGAACACACACAATAATTATCATTAAAGAATTAAATTCTAATTAAGTGATTTAATGTTTGATATATATATATATATAATATTTTGTTGATTTAATGTGTAGATCTGTTAACTTATTTTATTAACATTAATGAACTTTATGACGGATGGTCTTAGCAAGATGAGCCTGAGTATACAAGGAAGAAGCTTGATTTGATTTGTGCATCTTGAACTTTGAAATCAAGTTCTTTGAGCTCCTCTCTTCCCTACTAAGAATGAACATTGGTTGTTGTCTTATCCCTAGGGATCAGGCCTGCAGAATTCTGCTGTGCTCGCAGGAATTGCTCCGGCAATATATATAGTTTTATTTGACAATTTTAATAAAATGGTATCACACTCACATTTAGGATTTCATACGTCCCAACAGTTGCATGATGTCGAGAGCTCGCAGGAAAAGCAAGTGGAATCATCGGGGCATCTCGACTCGACACAAGGAACGAATCTAAAGCATCTTTTCCTTAGTTATGTGTTGCTTTGTTTAAGCTAGTCGAATTATAAGGTTATTTATAGTAAGTTTTACTATAAATAAGGAAATAAATGTGTTAAAAATATATATATAAGTTTCTCGTAAAAAAAAAATATGATTTACAGCTATGCTTCAATTGTGTATCATCTATCAATTGTACATTTATTTTTTTATTAATTTTAAAAATATTTTTTTATAGAAAGAGAATTTTCTTTAAATTATATATATATATAGAAGGAAATATTCATTTTCAATATATATTATATATATAAGGCTTAAATGCAAATGTAATAGACAAGGAAAGGTGGCAATTCTATATCTATATCTACGTACACATATAAAAAGTATAAGAAATATTATTTTCAAAATAATAAAATTTTAAAATACTACCATTAAGTTTGATGATATTTGATTGCATAGGTAACTAAAAATCATTTATCGTGAGATTATTTATTTATCGTATATATGACAATGCATAATTGCTTTGCAATATCTATCTAAATTGTCTTTTCTATTTGTTTCACTGTATATCTAAATTGTTTTAGTATTATTCAAAATATATTTAAAAAATAGTTATAATTTGATGAATCATTAGTATAAAAGTAATATTTATTTGTATTAAAAAAAAATTATGCAGAAAAAAAGAGTAAAAATTAGTTTTTGTGTTTGTTCAGAACAGACAACTTCTCATTTCTCAAATTAATTTCTCGAAAAAAACTTGGATTGAACGGTCGCGCGCCGAAGTACTCGGGTGGAAAAAATTTATGAGTTTATCTTGACAAGCTAGAAATTCGGTATTGACGATCTTACAGGATGGTCAAGACAACGGGGTTGACTATCGATGATTTACTACTGCGCTTCTATAATATTTACCATTACGGATCGATAAAAAAATTTTGAGAGATCAAATGAGTTATCTCCGAGATTAATTGGATCGTAAGAACTGAACAACATAGATAAGTTTTAAAAATATCAAATTACATGCTCAATTTCAAATTACACGCAAAAGGGACAAACGGCCATCAATATATCTCTACTGCCAACCCCCTTCAGCTAACTACAAATGTAAGAGTTTCTTTCTAACTGCAAATTACATCGATCGTGACTGAGAATTTCTTCTGGCAGTTGATATCATCTGGATATTGTTCTCCTTTCCTTTAGAAGAAAATTGCAATTCCACAAAGACAAAGCTCGAGAGTCCTGGTGCATCATCCAAAGTAGTAATCACAGTCCAACGCGAGGAAAGAACAGACAAGAAAACAGCTCAAGATTCGGCGGTGCGGGAGGTGCTGCATGAGCTCGAGAAGATAGAATTCTGCATCCTTAAATAATATATAAAGCTTAAAGCTAAACTAATCATGTAAACTATTCTATCCTTTTCGCAGGCATCTACTAAAGGTGTTCCCCGTTCACAGAATTTGTTTCTGTAATTTTCATATGCTTGAGAACACCAACAATATATATATACACCCTCTCTTGCTGCAGAGTTTCTGGAGAAAGCTGGCAAGTTGCTGATTCTGGGAGAAGAAATGCTGATACTGGTGTGGGAGGGGAAGAGAAAGAAGGGATAGGTGTCGAGTGGCGAAGCCAACTCTCGGAAGAAGGCCGGCGCGTGGAAGACGGGCCGGCGCGTGGAAGCCTGCGTGGCGAGCGGCGGTGGAGAGAAAAACACCGATGGGACGAAAGAAAAGAGAGAGAAAAGAAAAAGTTTACTCAAAAATAAATGTAATTCGATTTAAAACGACTGATTGTTTTTATCGATACACGATGTCAACAAATTTTAAATTTAATAGTTTTTTTTCTTTTCGTTCTTTATAAAGATCAGTACTTCACATAAGTTACCTTTTTACTGGGATAGGTAACAATGACAAAAGTGTACGTGAGGGTGATTCATGATTTGTATGCAATTCTGAGGCAGTTTCCCTCTCCCTCCACCTACCTTTCCGCGCACAAGTAAACCAGCCCATTGTTGTTAAAACAGATTAATTTCATCTTTTGATCCATTCTTTTTTCTTCTTCTTTTCTTTAGGTTCTTCATCCCGAAACCACTTTTTCAGTTATTTGAGAAAGATGGTTTCCACGGGTGTGCTCTGACATTGCCACCGAATGCTGCATTTCAAAAAATAGTAGTTCCTATGACCTGCAGTTCGAACTTACCAAAACAGCTTGTGGGTTTAGATGCTTGCAAGCAGCTGCATGAATTAGGAGTATTGAGTGATCATCTTCTTCCTTATCATAAAGACTCTCAGGAGACCAAATTTGCTGGTTCTAATGAATCCACTACTGGAGCAGGTAGGGGCCAGTTGGAGCTCCTCTCTGATATCATTTATCATAACTAGGAGGGTTAGTAAATAATGGTCAGTAGAAAACATGCTAATCATACAAGTTCCCAAAGCACACATGGCTCTTCATAGTCCATACATCTAAAAATCAATGCTGATAGTAGCATTCACGAAATTCGACTGATTGTTTTCATTGTGTATTTGAAGGGACAACTAAAAGGAAGGAGCTTCATGGGATGGAAAGGGTTCGTGCATTACATGGAACTTGGGCTCTTGAACCTGATGGTATCACATTGAATGCGTATAGGATACATTTTGTTGGTGACCAAGGGAAAGAAAGTTACTCAGATTTTGTCCTGTTACTCAATTCATCACTTGATGACGACATAGCAAGAGAAGAAATAAAGCTCTTCTTGACCCCTAACAAAATTGTCACCTCAATTATTTCTCCTTGTGGGAAGATCAACTTGAGTGCAGAAAAGGTCCTATAAAAAACCATTTTAGTGAACTTAGGCATAATTATTTGTAGTTTAACTACTGCAGTTTGCTTATATCATTGGTTCCTTTCAGGTTGAACAATCCAAATTATTCCAAGAATTTTTCTTCAATGGGATGTTTGGTAGGCTATTTACTGGATCAAAGGCATCAGCACATAAAAGAGAAATCTTATTTGAATGGCATAGAGAACCTTGGAACTCTTCGAAAATGTACCTACTTTTGCCTTGGAGTATAGAGTGGAAGGTTATTTACGAGTCCGCATCTGTCACGAAATACTTGAAAAAGAAATATTCAGTGGATGAAGAATCTGGAAATGCAACCACAAGTTCTCCAGTTGCATGTGAAACAGTACGTGTGAATTCCCAGATCATAAAATTGGCCAACAAATCTCTTCATGTTAGGAACCTCAAAGATTCAGTGGTCTTTTCTATTCATAATGGAAGAATCTACTCTGTTCTGGATGTGATAAATGATGTTATGTCAGATGATCCATTTGATCAGATACATGCAACGAAGCACACACAACCATTGTTACTTCTTAAACAAAGTAATAACCCAGACAACCTACTTTCACGATCAAGATTTCAAGGTTTGTGAATTTGCAAGTAATATCTATCTTCAAAATGTTTATATAATGTGTGCCTCAAGCACACTAAAGAATTATCAGATGTTGGATTCTGTAGTTATGTAACAACCTAAAATTTTGCTACAGGTGGTTCGGGTGGTAAAAAGATGGTGGAGAAAAAACAAGTACATGCCCACATGCCTCCAGAACTTCTGGTCCACATAAGTGTATCAACTGATATCTTGAAGTCATTTTATTTGCTAGTCAATTATGCATCGATTGGAGTCGTTAATGTTGGCCTGTCGGCTTCGAGATAAAATTGCTTTCAACCAAATTCGAATACCGATCTCACTGGTTTGTGTCTGCAGTTTATTTCTATTTTCTCTTGCTTGGTCAGCAATATTCAAGTCTCTATTTTGTTTAGATTTTGGAAGCAATAACCACTCCAAGATGTTGTGAGAGTTTCTCTTCAGAGCGCTTGGAGCTGCTAGGGGACTCAGTGCTCAAATATGCATTGAGTTGTCATCTGTTTTTAAAATATCCCAAGGAGCGTGAAGGTTATCTAACTCACTGCAGATCACAAGCAATTCGTAACTTGACACTCCATAGGTTGGGAACAAGTCGTTCCTTACAGGTATATTATCTTTCCATCTCTTTTTTTTTTTTCAGTTGCTTAGACAAGTCTGTTCACAATACCTGAAATGTACTTCGCTTCACAGTTAAGTATAAATTCCGGAACATGAGTTGGCGAAGATTTCCTCAATTATATATAAGATTTAGTTCAAAAACCTAAATTATTAGTTTTGGCAGAGAATATGTTGTATAGTTTTGTCTGACGTCAATCAGCAATTCAAAATGATTATCTTCTGATTCCTTTATGATATGATAATATGCAGGGCTACATACGAGATAATGCATTTGATCCATTACGTTGTCTTGCTCCTGGACAGATCTCCATCCACCCGTTACCATGCGTTTGTGGGGTGGACACTTACAATAAGACAATTTCAGATTGTGTTGGAGCTCTAGTTGGAGCATACTATGCTGGTGGTGGTTTAACTGCAGCTCTTTCATTAATTAGGTGGCTGGGAATCGATATCACAATCAACAAGGTGTTAGTTGAGAAAGCCAAGATTAGTGCCTCTGATTCGATCCTTCCTTCAAAAGTTAACAAAATAGAATTGCTGGAGTCAGAGCTAAGCTATGTCTTTTCTTCTAAGGGACTATTACTAGAAGCCATCACACATCAAGACTTAGGACTTGGCTACTGTTATGAGGTTCTCAGCTAGAAATTGCCCTCCAATTTATCTTTTCAATTTGGATTTAATTGTTAGCGATGTTGCTTTCTAAATACTTGATTGTTCATTTCAGAGACTTGAATTTCTAGGTGACGCAGTGCTGGATTTGTTAATAACATGGCATCATTTTCTGAGCCATAAGGATGTTGACCCTGGAGTATTAACTTATCTCTGTTTGGCATCAGTTACTAACGAAAATTTTGCGAAAATTGCTACAAGAAATAACTTTCACAAATATCTACAGAATGGTTCCAGGATAATATCAGAGAAAATTAAAGAATATGTTACCGCAAGTGCAAATCAGAAATGTGGTGAAGATAAGCTGTTGCCTAATGGTCTTCCCAAAGCTCCTAAGGTTCCTAATGCTTGTGATCTCTTATCTACATGTGAACTTCACTGAAAGCTTCAGAGTTCTATCGTTTTACCTTGTTTGTGCTTTTAGTGATGATTTTATGAAGCTTGCACTTATGCTTGGTTTTTCTCCGTATAGGTTCTGGGGGATATTGTTGAGAGCATAGCAGCGGCAATACTAATAGATACCAATCTCAATCCCGATGCTGTTAGGAAGATTTTTGAACCACTGCTTTCCCCTATTATAACTCCTGATAATCTTGAATTGCCCTCTTTGCGTCAACTAATTGAATTGTGTAGCTCTCTTGGATATTTTATACACACAAAGTGCACAAGCAAAGGAGAAGAGTTTGTCGCTCAATTGACAGTACAGCTTAAGGATGATTTGTTGCTCGGAAGTGGATGTGACAAGAATATGATGATTGCAAAGTCTCGAGCAGCTTCATGTTTGTTGAAGCAACTGAAGGTCAGAGGTTTGCTTTGTGAATTTCGCATCATGTAAACATTTTTTTTTTTGAGTTCATAGAAACTCACCTTGAAAATTTCTTCTGCCCAACGTATTCCTTTCTCTAATTCGCATTTGTGATTTCATGTCTAGGGAAAAGAGTATTTGCTGCATATTTATCATAATACTTTGTTTGGAATTTTAAACTGTTATGTTCAACACAGGCAAAAGGTATCTATCGTGATCGATGTACACCCAAAAAATACAAAGGGCCATCTATCTCTACTGCCAACTCCCTTCAGCTAACTGCAAATGTAAGAGTTTGAATCATGCCAAAAGTTAAATATTTCTAACAGCAAAGATCACACTGAGAATTTCTTCCGGCAGTTGAGATCATCTGGATATCGTTCTCCTTTAGAAGAAAATAGTAATCTGAAGACAAATTGCAAATCCACAAAGGCAAAGCTTGATCAATGTACACCCAAAAGGAACAAAGGACCATCTATCTCTACTGCCAATTCCCATCCGCTAACTGCAAATGTAAGAGTTTCCATCATGCCAAAAGTCAAAAATTTATAACTGCAAATTACATCGACCGCGACTGAGAATTTTTTCTGGCAGTTGAGATCATCTGGATATCGTTCTCCTTTAGGAGACAACAGTTGTCCGAAGACAAATTCCAAATCCACAAAGGCAGAGCTTGATCGATGTACACCCAAAAGGAACAAAGGCCCATCTATCTCTACTGCCAAGTCCCTTACGCAAATTGCAAATGTAAGAGTTTCCATTATGCCAAAAGTTAAAAATTTCTAACTGCAAATTATATCGATCGCAACTGAGAATTTCTTCTGGCAGTTGAGATTATCTGGATATCGTTCTCCTTTAGAAGAACATAGTTATCCGAAGACAAATTGCAAAGCCACAAAGGCAAAGCTTGATCGATGTATAGCCAAAAGGAACAAAGAACCATCTATCTCTACTGCCAAATCCCTTCCGCTAATTGCAAATGTAAGAGTTTCCATCATGCCAAAAGTTGAAATTTACATCAATTGCAACTGAGAATTTCTTCTGGCAGTTGAGATCATCTGGATATCGTTCTCTTTTAGAAGAAAATAGTTATCCGAAGACAAATTGCAAATCCACAAAGGCAAAACTTGATCAATGTAAACCCAAAAGGAACAAAGAACCATCTATCTCTACTGCCAAGTCCCTTCCGCTAACTGCAAATGTAAGAGTTTCCATCATGCCAAAAGTTAAAATTATCTTACTGCAAATTCCAATGGCGAATGAGAATTACTTATGGCAGTTGAGATCATCTGGATATCGTTCTCCTTTAGAAGAAAATAGTTATCCGAAGATAAATCGCAAATCCACAAAGGCAAAGCTTGATAATCCTGGTGCATCATCCATTTCCCTCACATTTTCTTTTGTAAATTTTGTTGCTCTTTATGATCTTTCAGCTAATTCTTCCTAAAGCACTTTCTGAAATGATATCTGTTTTGGCCTCTGTTCTAAAGACCTTCCAATTACTGTTCCAATTCGGATGGAGAAAGGGGGCCCTCGCACTGCTCTTTTCAATCTCTGCAAGATACTTGGGTGCCTGATGCCCCATTTCGAATTAAAAGAAGGAAAATTCAGGTCATTTGGATGAGTCAAAACCTCGAATATGCTCACATCTGAAAGAAATCTCATAAGCTAATTAGCTCAGTTGCCTTACTCTTGCAGGACTCCAATCATACTCAACGGGGTGCAAACACCAAACCATAACCTCTTTAGAGCAATTGTGTCTCTGCACATTCCTAACTTCAAAGTAATCACAGTCCAAGGCGAGGAAAGAACAAACAAGAAAACAGCTCAAGATTCAGCAGCGCGGGAGGTGCTGCTTGAGCTTGAGAAGCAAGAAATCTGCATCCTCAAGGAGTTATGACCTCGTTGCTGAGAAAATGTGGTGTGCTTGAGCTGAAGTCTTATAATAATAACTCTAAATATGAATGTTGTATCTATTATTTTGCTAATTAATATCAGTTCTAGTGTAACTCCTTTTAGAGTGCGAAGCTGAAATTTTATGATATAATTAGTTTCGTACTTTATTAGTTAGCATAATTACTTAGGTGATTTAATTTATTACGGATCTTAAATAAGAAACAAATAAGATAGAAACCAACTATGAATAAAAAGAAGAAACAGTATGAAACAATCAATGGAATTAATTCTATTTTCTATAACATCTACTTTCATAAATTAAATCATGCACAAAGTAAATGCAGCGAGGCAAAAAAAAAAAAGACTCACCTCGAGATTCCATTCCAGATGAATGCTTATTAAATCCCACGTGCACTTTTAAGCTTAATCACATATCAGCCGACGATATACGAAACCAACAATTCCTTAAACATGCAATACAAAAGAGAAGAAAAAAAACTCACTGTCGATAAGATTTCGTAAGGATATCTATGACTCTGAAGAGATGAAATAAAATTTTCTCCAAGCCTGCATCAATTTCACCAATCTAACTTTCCCCTTAAGGAAATGTAGCAGACCGAATAGCACCAGGAGAAATTTGAATTCGATTTGCGGGAAGGAATAAAAAAAAGGGTTACCCGTTTGCTTTATTCGCTCGCGGCAACCACAAGCACAATCTCATGGTTGCTAAACAACGACAGCAGAGATAATCAGCGGTGGCATAAACAACCGGCGACGAACAGCAACGGAGGGCAGCTAGTCGACGATCAGGTAACCACAGCAAGGATTAAGATCACGTGTGAGAGATGTCATGAGTGGGAAGCAATGAGATTTGAGGTTTAGGGTTTGAAACAATGAAGAGGAGGAGGAGGAGGAGGCGGCGGCGGCATTATGACCGCGAAGGTGAGAAGAGAGGAGAGAAGATTAGGGTTTGGAAAAGATGGGGACGGGGCCGGCGGCATCTACATTATTATAAATATTAGTATTTATGCACTTTTTTATATGCAATTAAAACATTAGATGCAACAAATTAATTTGATTATGATTAATACATTTCATATGAACAAAATATTATTACAAATTATGAAAAATTTCCTTAAATACAACATTTGTCATCAAGCTTTCTTGGTTACCGTCTACGTTTCATATTAAAATTTTGAGGC
>JBAMIE010211700.1:0-10257 GCA_037177295.1 Kaempferia parviflora
AAGAAAAAAATCTCATGTATCTTTTACTATTAAAAAAAATCTCTAAACAACTCTTTTATATATTCCATGCTTTTTCATTATATGTATTTTTCATCTCTATTTTTTTTTAATAAAAACTAAAATTAAAAAAATTATTTAAATTAAAAAATAAAAAAAGCAAGGAGCTGTGTGCAATTGTCCTGGATATTTTTCATCTTTATTTTTTTTTAATAAAAACTAAAATTTTAAAAAATATGTAAATTAAAAAAATAAAAAATAAGAAAAGTAAGGAGTTGTTGGTGCAATTGTCCCCGGTACCATACTGACTGAGCTTGAATTGGTCAAACTTGAGTCCTAGTTTTGATGTTTGACAATGCATAAAGAGATTGTTTAGTGCAATCGTCCCTATGTCAAGTTGACCCGTTTGACTGAACTTGAGTTGGTTCAAGCTGATGTTTCGATGTTTGATAATAGATGGAGATTGTGCGTGCAATTGTTTACTAGGAGATTGTCGAACATAAGTCAAGTAAATCAAGGGTGACCGGATACTTGATTGGGAAAGTTCTAACTGGAGGTTAGGCAAGGGCCAGTCCAACGGGAAGGTTGGCAGAAGAAGAAAATCTAAGTGGGTCAGTGTTAATCAGACACTTGGTGTGGAAAGCCCTAGTGATTGAAGTCAGATAAATGAGAAGTCCCAGTGCATGAAGCCGGACAATGAAAAATTTCAGTGAGTGAAACTATGTGTTAGAAATCTAGGTGAGTGAAGCTAGGCAGTTGAAAAATTTAGCTGAGTGAAACCTGGTGAATGTCCTGGTGAGTGAAGCCAGGTAGTGTAAAAGTCCTTGTGAGTGAGTCAAGCAGTCAGAAAATCCATGTGAGTGAAGCCAGATGAAAACTCTAATGAGTGAAGCTAGGTAAACTAAAAAGTCCTGGTGAGTAAAGCAGGCAGTGAAAATCTAGGTGGGTCAAGGTTGACCGGACACATGATGTTTAGTAAGTCCAAGTGGGTCAAGGTGACTGAACACTCGGCATAAGACAATAAGTCAAAGTGGGTCAAGGTTGATCGGACACTTGACATGCAGAGAAAAGTCCAAGTGGGTCAAAGGATTGAATGAACACTTGATGACAAAGTCCTAGCAAGTCAAGGTTGACTGGATGCTAGGTACAAGGAAGTCCCAACAGGTCATGATTGACCGGATGTTGGACAAGAAACCCTAGACTTGGGTTAAGCAAGTCTAGGGTGCTCAATCGATTGAGCCAAAGTCAATTAATCAGCTAATCGATTGGCGTCTCTTTTCTCACATTTCACGAGAGAATAGAAGGTCGTTGGATCGATCAGCTGATTTATTGGGCTGACCTTTCTCGCGGACTTGCGAGTGCATAGAATGCCTCCCAATTGACTAGCTGATCGATTGAGGCATCCAATCGATCATCTGATCGATTGGTTTATGACCGTTATACACAGACAGGTTTAAAAGGCGTTGTTGCTACAACGCCAAATATTCTTCTTCCTTCACCTTATTCTCTGATTGATCACCGGCGATTCTTGGAGTTTTCTCAGGTGAAATGTTATTGTACTTCTGAGTATTCAAGAGGCGATCATAAGCCACACAAAGTCAAGTAAGAAGAAGTTTATTTTTGTATTGTTGTACATTTACTTCATGTTTTCTGAGTTTGTACGAGACTTTTCCGTCTCCGGTTTGTTGCTGAGAAGGAGTATATGTTTTCTTAATGGAGGGTGTGTGTCATACGGATCCTTGAACTAGTCATCTCTTCTTATGATGGATACCAAATAAATATCCGTATTAATATTGATTAAGTTCATATCATATATTTTCACTATATTTATCATCATGGACAATTGAATAGAGTCATTCACCTCTTTCTCTCTCCCCTAGTTACAGATAGGTCCCCAACAAGAGCGAAACCCTCTCTGCTCCAAATGAAGGAGCTACCCCTCATCTTAGAATTTTGAGTTAATTTAATTAGTTATATTAAATTATTATTATTATTACATTTAATTGGATCGAATTGTCTTTCCGTTCTGGCCCTAATCCAAATCGAGTCCATTGCCGACCCATACTCGTCCGATTAGATGGGGGAAGACCATACAGTGACATGCCCGGCGGCGGCGAACTTCCCGCTGTGGAAGGTTGAGTAGCCTCCGCTTCGCCGTTTCCTTCTCCGGCCAGTAGAGTCTCCTCCCTTTCTCCCCACGTCTGGTCTCCATCGCAGCGGACGCGAGATGCTGTGATCCGGCACCTTATCGATATCCTCTCCACCCTTTCCATCGCGGTACGGAGTCCTCCCTCTGGAGGAAGCCTCCTCCACCGCTCTCCTCATCGAGGAGGAAGCCTTCGCCGCTGCCTCCGCCGCGGGCAGTGGACTTGTCGCTTCCGAGGACGACGAAGTGGAGGTCCTACAGATCTACTCAAAAGAGGTCGGCGACTGCATGATAAAATCCATGAAGGAGAGAGCTGTTTCCGCATCCTCTCACTCCATCGATGGGGAAGGCGCTTCTTCGAATCTGGCTCCCGAGGATTCCTCCCACTCGGACGCTAATGCTGGTAAGGAAGCGTCATCACTCAAATCAGAACATCTACAAGCTTGTATCTGTTCACTGGATGTTCTTGTGTAATAACATGAAAATAAAGTCATGAAGCTAAGTTGAAATTTGATTAGTGCATTAACATGAAAATAAAATCTGTAGCATTCTTGTGCTGATATAAACTACAAAAAGAACTTGGATAAGAATTGAGATTTAGTAAGTTTTGTGACCATCAAGATATATATGTCCTGTCCTGAATGGGAATTATCTAATGTCCAATGCGATATGGGGATATTTCATGATTTAAAACCAATATATATATTCAGAAACTACACTAATGCTCCATCTACTAAATAGATTAAAAAAAAAAAATTAGGAAGATATATGTTTTAGAGAAGATAACAATAATTATAGGGTATTAACCTTTTTCTAAAATTCACATTGCCTATCGGATAAAGTTCACCTGGTCCGATTTAAATGTACCATTTTTATATTTTCAAACAGTCGGACTTGATTTTGAGATAACCTAAATTGGCTGCAGAAGTATCCAATCTAGCATCTTCAACGGGCAAAATGGTGATTGAGCTCTGTACTTACACCTTGATTCCTTCCTTCACTTCTCCGAATCCCAATCACCAGCCTGATATGCCTCCTACTGAGAGGGAGGAGGAGGTGCAAAGCAAAGGAGAATCAACAGGGGGAAGCTTGGAAGGGGAGAAAGCAATACTGGTGCCTTACATGAGGGAGCACGTACCCACCTACCATGGCTGGATGCAGGATCCTGCCATCCTCACCGCCACTGCCTCCGAGCCACTTACTCTTGACCAGGAGTACCAGGTCCACTCCTCCTGGACCCATGACCCCCTCAGTAATCCAACTTATCCTCCACCTCCAAATTTCCAGCTTTCTCTTTCTTTCCTCCACTTAGAATCATTGTGCTATGACTTTATGATCAAGGTATCTTGTTTTTGTTGTTGTAGAGCATACTTTTATAGTGCTAGATAAGCAATTGATTCAAGGTGGTTATGTCCCTGGAAATCCCCATGTTGAAGGTACTTCCTGTACCTGTTTTATCTTTGTTTTCTTTGTATCTTATGGCTGCATTATGTATTTGAGTTGGTTACTGATTTAAGTGTATTTTCACTTGTCTATACTAGTTTGATGTAATATGCTATCAAATGTCTCATCTACGACTGCTAATTGACCATTTCTTATATTTATCAAAATTTTAAGTCTACAATAAATTTTACACAAAGTAGACCATCCATCTTCTTTAGAGTTAGTTTATCACCATTCATCTTCTTCACGTTTGTATTTATTCTTTCCATGTAACCCTATTCCCTCATATATAAATTGGCTCGAAGGCAACAAAGTAGCTAGGTCTAGGT
This sequence comes from Kaempferia parviflora, assembly GCA_037177295.1. NCBI lineage: Eukaryota > Viridiplantae > Streptophyta > Magnoliopsida > Zingiberales > Zingiberaceae > Kaempferia > Kaempferia parviflora. The sequence continues at coordinate 3,916 of JBAMIE010211700.1, forward strand.
GATTCAGTTGAAGGTTAAAAATTAATATGAAACCATGTGTTCACTATAAAGCACGTGCAGTCTTTAGTCTGACAACTCGTTTGCATCATGATATTGTATGACATATTCTTAGCACACAACACATATGCAATGTGCTGAGCTGCAACTAACCACCTTCAGAGGTCAGAGTAATAGAATTATAAGGTTGTTAAATCGAGGTTTGTATTGTGAATCATTTTCGAATTGTGAATTATATCAAACCATGAATTGTAAGGTTCAGAAGAAAAAAAATCTACTTTATTCATAATAATTTTAATGTCTAATAGTATGTAAAATAATATAACATTTCATTGGATGCCATAATAGAATAGATCTGTTACAAAAGAATAGGATGTTATGAGTGGCTTGACATTTATTTATAGTATAATGCATTTAGTTTATCTTTTTAATGAGTTATATTTTCTTTTATCTTCTTATGTTTACCTTTTAATGGTTGTTCTTTTTAGTTTTAGAATTGTATAGAATAAAATAAGATTTATATAGAATCGTATTGAATCAAACCGAATTGTCTTACAAATCTTTTTTATTTCTGATTCATATGTAAAAATTGTATTGTTTATATGCGAATTATATTGTATCATATGATATGAATTATGAATTGTACAATTTTGACAATTATGATTATAAGTGCATGCTTCATATGGATATCTTTCTTCAATGCAATGCATGCATTTCAAAGCACATCAACCTTTGAATTCCTAGATTTTTCCTATACTCCAGCAAACTTGGTTTGGAACATTATGCAAGCTTGTAAATGCACTTTTTTACTTCATGCCTCCATCTCCTGAACTCGAAAAACAATTTATTCATTTTCCTTATCTAAGTAGCTCCTCTGGTTATAAGTAAGTGATAATAGACTCATAATGTTTTTTTATAAAAAAAAGTGACTACAATTCTATCTTGTTAAGTTGTTCTTCTGACTCCTCTGTTGCATATTTCCTTGTGTATAAGTTTTTTTTAGTTTCTTTTTAGTTTGGCTAATTAACTAATTCATTTCTTCAGCTATGGTTGGCGATGTAAATATATACATGAACAATCCAGATGACTTGCAAAAGGCAGAAATAGAAATCATGATTGCTGAACCCAAAAGGTAGTTAATTTATATTTTATGTGTGTTTCTAAATATGACAAATCTCGCACATATTAATTCAGTTATTTCATTTCTTTCATATTATGGTCAAATAACAAATTACAATCAATAGATAGTTTCCACTGTGAATGAACCTTTTTTTTTTAGTGGAAGGAGCGCCCAGTTCCTATTAGTCTATATTAAATAAGTTTGAGCCTAAATGTGATTCACTCTTATGTAATCACACTTTGCACATTGGTTTATAATTCTTCATTTATATGTTTTGCCTCTGGATTACCGTTTCATATGACTTTACTAGTTGGTTTGGTTTGCTTAACTGGTGAACAAATTAATTCTATGTTAATCTTTGATATAATGTCTTTTCTAGTTAGTTTCTTGCCATTTTAATCTGGTTATCTAATTCTTTTTCATAGAGATCAACCTATTTGAACTAATTTTAACGAGTCAACCAACCAATAGTTTAAGTGTCAAATTGAATGTAATTCTAATATATTGTTCAATATTCACTGACATGAGTGTTTAATGTCTATTCGAATTCAACTGTTCTTAGCTGCATGCAATTTTTCTCAGTCACCAATTCTTTTCTTTTTCTTCATTGAAGCCGTCAAAAGGGACTTGCAAAAGAATCTATCCTGATGATGATGGCTTTTTCCAGGGAGGAATATGGAATTCATACTTTCTGTGCAAAAATTGGTGAATCGAATACAGCATCGCTGAATCTGTTCAGAAAATTGGTATCATGACCATCTGTTTCTTATTGCTATGTTTGTATTTCACAATTTGTTTCCAGCTTTAAAATGGTTGGAAGTTATGCTCGGACTTGATACTAGCAATGAATGGATGCAGGGTTTTGTGGATATATCATACAGTGAAGTATTTAAGGAGGTAAAATCTTTGTAGCTTCTTCAATCGGATAAGCCTTCTGTATTCCCTTAACAAATGCAAACTTGGATCTTACTCCATATAGGAATATAGCATTAACAATTGTAACTTCCTGTGCGGTTTACACTTGCTTGCCATATTGGTGGACCTGAAATATAATTGATTTTTTTTTTAAATAATAATATAATTGATATTTCCTAGTTCTCAAATCAATCTCAGTATTTCTTTTGGCAATTTGACAGGTTACTCTAGAACTGCCTATTAGTGCGATCTTTCCAATAAAGAGTCGACAAGATAACAAGGTACATTTACCCTTTAATAGCATTTTGTAATAAGAGAACACAATTTGCTTAATGATGCATAAAATCTTCACCATATAAGAAAGTAATATCAGTTTCTATTAGCAATTTCTGAACGATATAAACTAGCTCATCGCTAACATAGTTACCTCATCTATGTTTTCTTTATTTACCCTTAGGATTAATTGCTAAATCTACCCCAAATAGATTTTCTAAATTAATGATAACAAAATAACCTGAGCTTTCAACTTTGTAGTCCCAACTGTAAAGTCTATATTGCTTCAATCATTAGGTTGCTTCACTGGTTTGGTATGCCAATATTTTTCTACCGGCCTCCCGCAATTTAAACCCGTTTCATTAAGGCACCAAATGTTCCAATTGAGTTCGGTAAGTTAAATTAGAGTGTTGATTTTGCACGCTGTCTAGGCAGATTTGTCTGTGGCACAGGAAACCAAGCAAATTCATATTAGCACTAAGAAAGATGTATGGTGGCTAAATTTATTTCTGAATTTCAGGTTGGAATCCCTTAAACATATATTATGAAGATTTACATCGATTGGCCCTTTCTTCAAGTGTCACAATCTCACAGATCGATCCATTGAAACAACGTCATGCATTCGGTCCGTTCAGAATTGTCTCTTAATTAGACTTGAAATGGTTACTTCATATATTTAATATTCCAGTTTACTGTTCACATCCTTTTATTCAACAATGTAGCAAGTTTGGTAATTTGGACGGCAGAGTAAAAATTTTGCAAGTATCCGCATGGGAACTTTGTCGCTTGTTTGGTTGCATTATGCTTGACTTCTACCGCTCTTCTTTGTTGGAATTTTCAAGAACTCTTGTACCTGAATTATTGCTATCTACCTCAGGCTAGTCATTGGTAGATTTGGACCGCGAGGGTTGGATTCAAACCAGTGCCGGAAGACTGAAGAGGTCAATATTGTCATTCAATACTATCTTCTTGAATGTTCTTAGCTGCTTTTTTCAGGTGGCAACTTATTAACAAAATCTCAAGTGGAGGCGAAACCACTCTTTCTGCAAATAAAATCCTTTCATAAATTGAGTTCCTGAATTTTATAATCTATCTATTTCATTTCGAATTGTATTACAAATATGTCATTCTCAAGAATCAATCCATTCCCAAAAGTTAATCACATAGAATATCTGTTGGATAGTAGAGCATCGAGAGTGGGAGACGTAAATTTTGACGCTTTTAAAATCTTCTATTTTTATTCGCAACGGAAATAAAATATGTTGGGATCTTTGCATAAAATAATACATATGCAGTGGTGGAAAAAAGATTCTTCTAGAGATCTTTATTAATATGGCATATTCTTTTTTGCTGTTCTATCTTTATTTTTACTGTGTGAACTTATACTCGAGACAGTAACTTTTGATTCTTTAGTAGATCCCAACGTAATCAGAACGTCTACGTCTCTATGGTATTCATATGAACACGTCCTTCGTTTATCGTACAATCAAGAAACTTATTATTCGTGGAAGAACAACATTTGTTGTACTAACAACAAGAAGACATTCGGCCAAGGGAAGAAAAGGAGGAAGAAGATGATGGAAAAGTCTCTCTTGAAATTTTCATTCAAGGAATATCAAGGGTTTAAGGCCTTTTGATCTTCTTCCATTAATGATGAGTCAATCTCTATTAATCCTCTTAATTGGTTGGATTAGTATATTAGATTATCCATTAACCTAATGAGTCTAACCCATTAATCTAAATGTGTCTAATTCGGATTAAGACTCAATTCAATTTGAGTCTAACTCAATGAGTTTAATTCAGATTAGACTTAGCTCTACGATTTTAGGGTTCATCATATTTTAGTCAAACTAAAATAAATCTATTTTTAAATCAACATGTTCTTTGCGTGTGACCTTATAGGTTCTCGTAACATTGACAATGCATCTAAAACCATTTTAGATACATAAGCAATGAGTGACATCGACAATGCATCATTGCTACTCAAGTGACAAGAATGTCGAGATCCGACATAAACTTTTTATGTCTATTATCTTGTATGATTCAGTCCTTCTATTCTTGATATCTAGATTGATCAATGAGGCATATACCGTGTCATCCTCTTATCGATCTTTGTGTTTCTTGATCTCCAAGTAAACTCACTCAATCAAATGAGCTCAATATCTCATATTGATTTATTTAAGCATGATCATGCAATTTAGTAGTCTCACTTTATCAAGGGGTCCACAGATATCATTTTAATCATATAGAGGGATAGATCTCATCTAAATTACTCACATTCCTTCGTATAACTTATTGCATACTCAGTGATCAACTTTATAGTCTACCTTATTACATGTGACGCTTGCTGATACCAAAATATAAAATTCCTTATATAGGAAACCGTAGTGACTCAAGTCCAAGGACTATTCATACCAATAGTCACTATGAGAATGTTTATGACACTTATATAACGATCCATAAAATATTTTCATGTTGGGTCAATTCAGTACATATTCTCTAATATATATTCATGTGCCAACTTGATATCTCATATTTACTTGTGAGATTAAGTCATCAATTGACTCGCATGTTAGTTTCAACGCATTAATATTATTCTTGTATATTAATGTTTGACTATGAATAGTTAAGAGTAGTGTCCTCTATAACCTCTCACTATCAATTCAACAATTGATATATTGTAGACTAGAACCTATAAACTTAGGACATTATTATACTTATTCATCTGGCACAAATCTAAAGCAATATAATAACAATAAACTTTCCTTTTATTAATGAATATTATACAAAAGTTCCCTTGTCAATCATCTCATAATTGACACTAAGGGTCAATAGTAACAAAATAAAGATAAAGAATACAAAAGATAAGTTTTTTTTTTTATTTTGTTCGGACCTTTCGGTGACTCATACTCCAAGGTCCACAATCATCGATTACACTTGTTGGGCAATTCACTACGTGATTAAATGATATTACAAATTTGAATATAAAATGCAAATAATTAAATGTACCGACAGTGAATAAGTATAAGAAGAAGTGTAAGTTGTCGAAGACTTCGCGACGTTGTAGTAATCGCAGCTTGGACCAACACAGAAGAAGCGCAGTAGAAAATCTGATGACAGAAAAGCTGTTTTTAGCTTGCAACTCGAGATTTTCTTTTATAACTTTCGCTCCATTGGCTAAAAAATCATTCTGTTGACTGAACCGATCTGTCGACTGAACCTTCTATTTGTCGACGGATCCTCTGATCATTCCTTGTTTGCTTAGATCTGATCCGTTTGATCCTGAAAATCTTGTTGTTCTGTCAGCTGATCAAATCTTTTTCGTCGACTGAATATGTTTTTCCTTATGTACTTTGATTTGAATCTCAATCAATTCTGGAAAAAAAATGATCCGCCGACTGATCCCTTTGATCCGTTAACAGAATAGAAAGTTCTCTTTTGTGTTTTGATCAAATCTTACTGCTTTGATTTTTCTTCGATCCATCAACTAAATAGTCATGTTTCATCGATAGAACACTAATTTCTGTAAAACAGTGTTAGTACATCGCATAATATTTTTCCTACAAAATAGAGTTAGAACAAATATACAATATGAAGACAGTAAAGGTTGTCTTGTGTTAGTCCCTAAGGTAGTTTTGATATGACCAACCTAGTTATGTTAGGTCCTATGTTAGTCTAAACCTTGTGACTAAGTGTGCAGGAGTATAGGATCACAAGAAGTTGAGCGAAAGACGAGTGGACGAGAAGGATGGCGCGGGAGAGAGTCGACGGGCTTGGTGCATCCGAGGGACGTGGAGGTTGCGGAAGAGTACACCAGCGGACGAGAAGGACATGCACGACGTTCCGAGGGACAAGAAATCGGAGAGGAAGGTCGCTCGAGGAAGGACGAAAGTTGGGTTTGGATGAGCCCTATTATGTTGGAGCAATCTAGTGCCCTAGGGTTTTGATATTTGGGCAAAGGTTTAAGTTAGGTTTATCATTATATTTGATATATGCTTGAGAGTGTACATGATACAGGAAACTCCAAGTGTGATCTT
>JBAMIE010211711.1:0-10257 GCA_037177295.1 Kaempferia parviflora
ATCAAAATTATTTATAACAAAATTATTTAAAATAATTACACGTTTAGTAATTTTGATCAAAATTACTACGATAGTATACGAAGTTAAAGTGATTTTGATGACTCAAGTTATTCTGAGCAAATTTAAAAAATATAATAATAATAATAATAATAATAATAATAATAATAATAATAATAATATAGAATAAGGATATTTTAAAGATGAAAAATAGGATAAGAGACTATAACTAAAATATTGAACGCCCTTATGATTTTTATTTTAAAAATATTTATAAAATAAAAGTAAATAAAAAATCATAATTAAACTTCAAATAGATTAATAAGCTACGTCAGTGCACACAAACTGTACGACGAATCGGACACTTAATTATTAAATAAATAAATGAGTTTAGTGAATCTGCAGGGGGGTAGAGTGATAATTGTTAAAGTACGAGAGTCAAAAAGTGAAAATTCCACGGGAACGTTCGACGACGGAAAAGAAACCTCGCAGCCTTAAAATACGCACACTCATGCCTAACACCCGTAGCCGCGCTTCTTCTTCTTCGCTTCTGAGATCGCCACGCCGCCGGCGCATTCACTTCCGGTCCCTTCCTCGGCAAGATCCACGGTAAGTCGTCGAGAATCGAGATTTAGGTGAGATTTCCCTATTTCCCTGTTTCCTTAATCGTGGCGCCTCGTTGTCTCCTTGTCTGTCATTCGTCTCCATCTTCCGTCCATGGCATCTGAGCAACGAGAGGGAGAGAGAGGAACAAGCGCCTGCCCCTGTTTTGTTCCTGTCACCATCTCTGTGATGTTGTCGCGCAGGTGATGTTGGCGTGCATTGCTTGCAGCAAGCACGGGCTGGACGAGGGAGGAGATGACGCGGCGAACAACTCAGCCGCCGGCAAAGACGCTAGCAAAAGCCTCACCTCCCAGGTTCACCTCCATCTCCTTTTCCCCCGCACAAAATCACTTCTTTTAGCATAAATTTGAACCAGACGAAGGCGCGTGAGAGAGAGAGAGAGAGGGGGAACAGAGCAGCTGCAAAAGCGACGACGACCGGGCGACCATGGAACCAAGGCTGGCCGCGCAGGACAGTAGGTGGGGAAGAATGACAAGGTTGTGTAGGTGGGCAAGCCGGGGAGATTCACAGCGAGGTCCACGTCCCAGAGCGGATAAAGCTCGGTCAAGGCAGAGGACGAGAGGAAGGTCCCATCTCGCTCTCTCCATGCCACCGCTCTGGTTTGCGTGCGCACGGATCCAGAGAAGGAGACAGAGAGCAGATAGAAAGAGAGAGAGCGCGAGGAATGGGGTCTAAAAGAGAGAGGAATTGAAGCTCTTGTTGCTCTTTTTAATGGCGGAGGCCTGGATTCGGGTCTTTTTAAAAAGCAGAGTTCTCTCGTGGAAAGAGATCGCTTGGCTGAAACAGGAATAAAGGGAAGCAGGGCACCCTGTCGTGGTCCTCGATCGTCGATATTGTTTAGGGTTCTTGTCACAGCTTGATTATGGGGCTCAATCGTGATTTTTGATCTTGTTCCGCAGATTAAGGACATGGTGTTGAAGGTTTCTGGATCGTCGTCCCGGGGCAAGGATTCACGCCGCCTCATCCGTCGCCACTACTTCGACGGCGAGGAGATGATTGCCGTCGCACGGGACCGCCACCTCCGCGGTGTCCTGCGGGCAGCCAGTTCGAGCTCGACGCCGGCGTGGGACATGAGTTATGAGGAGCCGAGGAGCAGCGCCAGATGGACCGGCGGCGTCGTCGATGCGGTGACGGTGGCTATGGAGGACGTGGTGCTGGAGGACGAAGGGCGGCCCAAGGAGTGGGTGGCGCAGGTCGAGCCGGGGGTGCACATAACCTTCGTGTCGCTCCCCGGCGGCGCCGGCAATGATCTCAGGCGCATCCGATTCAGGTTTGAGCGGTTCCATACTTCCGATCGCTGGACTCTGTTCTTAGCTCTGAGACAACGGCGAATTCTGTGTGTGTAGCCGGGAGATGTTCAACAAGTGGCAAGCGCAGCGGTGGTGGGGAGAGAACTACGACCGGATCATGGAGCTCTACAACGTCCAGAGATTCAACTGCCAAGCTCTGTCTCCGGCTCCAAGATCCGACGACGGCGGCGGCGAGGTTGAACAATCTTCTCTCTTCTCTATTGAATCTCAAAAACCCTAAACCTAACCTCGGGATTTTTCAGAGAGAGTCCTTCTATTCGAGGGTGGGTTGGACGCAAGAAAGCCCCGCCGCCACCAGATGCTCCAACCGGCCGCGGCAGCAGGCGCCGCCGCCGCCGCCGATGAAAGGCGCCTGCTACCCCTTCGTGCCGGATCCATCCGAGCAATTCTTCCCGCCCCACCTCCACTACGGTGCCGGATCCATGGACGCGTCGAGGACGACCACCTCGTCCAGGGACGAAGCCTCCATTTCCATCAGCAACGCCAGCGATCTGGAGACAACCGAGTGGGTGGAAGAAGACGAACCGGGCGTGTTCATCACCATCCGCGAGTTCGCCGACGGCACTCGAGACCTCCGGCGAGTCAGATTCAGGTAACCAAATGAATCGATCGATCAATCAATCAAAACCACCACAAATCACCGCTTTCTAACACCAACAATGTCGATGCAGCCGCGAGAAATTCGGGGAGGTGCACGCCAAGCTGTGGTGGGAGGAGAACAGAGAGAGAATCCAGACACAGTATCTATAGGACTGGGCGAGTCTGTCTGACATCAATATCAGAAACAATTTCAGAAAAAAAAAGTAGGGGAAAATATGCTGGATCTGTCCTCCCATTCAAATCATCCAATGCTTGTTGTTTGTAAAACATGCTTCATGATCTCTCTCATATGCTATAACTCAACTAAGAACACTAAGTAAGCCAAACAAATCCATTGTGATGAAATTCTTGGTTAAAGAAGGATTTCCTCATTCGCTAACCACAAGTTCTTCTGGCAAATTAGTAGCTTCTCGCCCACTCTGTTGTACTCGGTGTTGTGTTTGTTGCACGTCCATCGCAACCCTTTGGCAATGGTGGTTATTGCGTCGAGAAAATAGGTTGATTCGCGTATCATCGCGTAGCCATGGGGGCGTAAGATTCTGTCCATCTCGAGCAGTACATATTTCATATCGCCTCTGTTGAAACATGAAAAACTCATGATATGACTCTAGCAAGCTCGTTTTAGAGTAAGATAGTACCGTAGTAGACAGAATCGTTAGAAGTTTTCGACTAGGAGATTCAAAGATAGGATATTTAGTTACCTATGACTTTCAGCTGTAAATAACCCATCGAGATGCAAGAGGTCGTATGTTCGAGGGTACGTTGAGAATGGCTCACACCTGAAGCAGAAGTTTGAAACAACATCATTGTTAGATTGACAAAATTGTGATTACGAGTACGAGTTGAGCACCACAATGAGCTTTTGTAACTCCAGCATAATTTGCAACATAAGATAAAATGAAACTTGTTCTCAAAACAGGTAGCCATCAAGAAAAGTCATGAAATAAATTTGAGTTAATAGATATAGGATTTATGCAAGTAAATGCAAGCATTCTAGTAAGAGAATATACCAAAAATAAAAAGGATAATCCGACGAAACTCCCGTCAATGCGGAATTCTAAAAAGGATTAGACCGCATTAGATTTATTGTATGTAGCCTTGTATTTTGTACGAGACTGTTTTTGCGACTCGAACTCGTGATCTCAATGTAACATGGCAATAACTTTATCATTGCGTCAAGGCACACATGAAGAATTATATTTTATGAATAAACTCAGAAGAGAACAATAAAAATCATGGTTTTATGTCATTAGCTATGATTTCAAATGATTGCTATAACAACCAGAGTCTATTCAGCTTCATTGGTCTCTTTTTTATCATTGTTAACTAAGTCTACCTTTCCTTAATTAATATGCATATTTATAACTCACATTATCTAACAACATTATTTATTGATAATCTAATTATATTTCTACTAGCTTATTAGCATGCAGTGTAATTAGTCGAATTAGATGATCGATGACAGTGAAATTTATCAGAGGTCTGTATCTTACCAGTCATGGTAGGTGCCAATTAGTCCCCTGTCATAGACCACACCAAGAGAACTTGGACCATAAGAAGAGACGACATTCATCACCCAAATTGGAGAAGCCACAAGTGCTGCTGCAAACCCTCCAAACAAAGTATTCATGTCCATGACATTGCGAATTTGGTCGCTTCCTAGAGCAGGCAGTAAAGACTTGTAGTGATTTACCCTGATCTTCCATTTACTCTCGTCATGCTTGAATCCACCAGAATCCCCACTGGGAACCACAGACGTGCGCTCAGGAGGGACATGCAACCTGTTCGGCCAATTCGGGATAGAAGCTAGCCCCAGCTTGTAGTTTTGGCTTGGAATAGTTAAGCATGCTCGGAGCGGAGTGTACCATGCTGAATCTGGATCCATGCTGTCATCACACTTAGGTGGGTAAGAAGATGGACTATGTTGATCATAGCAAGTATTGTTTGGAGACTTCTGCCAAACTGCAATGTCATCCTTTTTGTCATATAGATCGAAACACATGCTTGTTAGCAATTTCTGCAAATCCTCAAAGTTAGATTTCTGTTCTTCTGCTGTGGTATTCCACCCGCGCCATCTGTTTTCATAGTTTACTGGTGGTCCGGAGAGAACCCAGAAGCCACCAGGTCGAAGTATTCTGTGTATCTCCAGAAGATAAATGCCATCTGATAAATACAACAAATGCTTCAAACAAAAGAACCATTTGAAATAGAGTAAATTAAGAACAAAAACTAGACAGTAATCATATTGAATTTTTTATGACCAAGAGGCAGGTACAAATACTAAGGTATAAAAGTGATGCATGCCTATGAAATAAGCAAAATGAAGATACAATTTATGATTGGGAGAGGGCCTTAAATTGAAGGAAATGGAATTACACCAAAAAAAAATCCACTGAATAGTTTGAGTTAACACAAGTTGGAGTTTGTGTACATGATGAACTCAGTTCTAGAGCCAGGCATTATCAATCATGCACTAGAAATATGTTGACTGCCACTGCTAATGTTGAAGTTAATAGGCCACCAAATTTTACTCATTTTTTCTAGTTCTTTGGCTAACATTTTTTTATAAAAAAAAAAAAAATTGCTACATATCATATGGTATAATTCAATTCATTACTTGTGACAAATTCCACCATATGAATCTTATGGTTAGTTTACGATAAATCGGGCTAGCTAAAGTTAAATTAGTTCAAGTTCTTTTCAGGAAGCCAAACCAACTGAAACAAAATTTGTAAATTCTTTCTAAACTAATAAAAATCATATTCGTGTAAAAAAACATACACAAAAATTGATATACCAGATTGACTTTTGGTTGAACAACTATAAGCTTTTCTCAGATTACTGTTTAAAAAAAAAATCTGAGGAAAAATATTAAAATAAAATAGAGTTGGGACAAATATGGCTTGAGGATGATGATGGCAACCTGATTTAGTTTCTGGATCTGCCAATGCCATGCATGAGCAAGCATGTAAAATAGCATGATTCAATGAGAGTAACATGGTTCTTCCACAGTGCTAGTAAGTTGATTTTTACTAAATTACTTTATAAACTACAATTATATTACATATAAATAGAAACTCAAACCTCCAGCTTTAACTATATCTCATTAAATATTAGTTGTATTTTTTTAATTATGTACTACACATTTAGTTTTTGATAAACATTTCTTCAGAATTTACATTCAAGGAAAATATCATAAGGAAAAAGTATAATTGTTTATATAGAATTTTACCTCCTGTGTTACCTCATCCTTGAAGAACTTTACAACAAATTTTTTCATAAGAAAAGCAAGTTGCTTATGCAATCATTCATCTCAGTGTTAGAAATATACCAAATTCTGTCCATGGAATAAGACATCTGGAGCAATGGGCCATATCAAATGAGTTTGAGGGGAATGGAAGACGCTGAGTAGATATGATGCCCAAAATCGCAGGAATGCCACGTTCGAGGGCAAATTGTACTTGAGCTTCATGATTATCTTTCGGAGCAAGAGATACAGTAAGAATACCACGGTCTAACAAATCACCTCCCCAGCTCGCTACCTGTTAGAAAGAAATTAGAGAACATGCCTAGGGTCACAAATATAGAATATGTGGCCAAGCCTAAGCACTGGAATTTAGAAACAGAATAGATTTATCATAGGAAGTTGATACTGTACTAAAAATCTGAAAAAAAAAAATGGACATAGGAATACATATCAATCAGCCTTTAAGAGGCTAAGGCAACGTGTACTTAATAATTAACATCCAATCATAAGACATGCTAGATAATTTCACCTTACTTGCAAACCATAAAGCAATAGCAACCACATGAGTCCGCTATATGTATATCTACATAATTCATTAAATGCTAAACAATGCACAAAATTCAATGGGCAAATGGTTGAGTCAATATTTAGAATTAAATCTTCAGCAATGGAGATGCTTTTTCATTTATTATTTGTAAGCTTGAGAAACATTCGAAGGTTGAATCTAATCAACTTTAGAATTGGAATGAAATTTTTTAATCAAACTCCATCAAACCAAATACACAAAACCAAATGAAGAGATATTTTTTGAAGAACAAGATAATAATAGAATACGCTGCATGCCTTGATACTGAACCAAGTTGATCGATAAAGTCTAAAAAACCAGAGCCACTACTGGTTTATTAGACTTTATCAATTGAACAATAGAGTTGGAGACTAATTAATAGACTATTGGATAAATTTTTCATAATGAGTTTAAGAATTAAGAGTGGTAGGTCCACTGGATCTTGGATCGCTCTAAAATTGAATAAAGAAACATTACCTAAAGATTATGTTTATATCTATGACATAATTTTTTCCTAAAGAGTAGATAGAACTATATAGGCCTATAGGCCTATGCACATTATGTTATTAATTATCTTAAACCCAGAGACTTCCTGCAGCTAATGAGCAGAAAGTTTTTTTCAAAGGTGTCTTAGAACAAAAGTCAGTATATACTCACCCCACAACCAGTATCGATTGCAGTTCGGACAGTTCCATCTTTCATTCCAGGAATTAGATTCTCCATAAGGTCAATATACGCACCAACGCCATTGGGAAACATGGTACCTCCACCTGGAAAGAAGAATTTGTTCCCTTCCTTTCTGAGCCAATGCTGATTAGCTTTCTGGTTATTAATCCAGTCATAGGGGACATTTCTGAATGATATGCAGAATTAGAGCCTCATCAGAGGTAAAAATAGACATTCTTTTGGATAAGACAGATGACTTATTTACTGAAATTGGTGGCAAACTAGGTTGCAAAGGGTCAGTTTACCTGTACCAACATTGATCCTTGCTCTTTGGCCATCTAATTGGAGGTTTATACCCATCTGGTGGAGGAACCAAGCATTGTTTCCTCTCAACTATTGGTGGACAATGGCGCTCCATAAAACTAAGCCTGTAACTACCATACTTTCTCCAACTCTGCAGCAGTTAAAAGAACACATCATATCGTTAGGAAAAGAAGTGCTCATGACAAGTAGAAAACTTAAAGTTTCAATATATCCTTTTCAAAGTGATATATCCGTAACAAGAATCTTGCACTAACTTTAATGGCAATGACCTATTCAACTTATCCTTTTTGTTTCATCAAGTCATAGTATTGGAAGTGGGGGTAGTTCCTGCTAATACCATTGATGAAACAAAAAAGTTTAGTTGAAGTTAGTGCAAGATTTTTGAAGATTTCGTACGACTAATGACCATAGGCCAACATTTTGCATCAAATTTACAAACGAAAAGAACAAGTTGAAGAATTGCCGTAGCCAGGCTAGATTTGGATGAAATGGTCAACATAACTAACAAGATAAAAGATCACAATGAGCATGTAAAGGAGCTAGCAAAGGGCGAAAACTTGAATAAACCTACGAGAGAAAGGAATGCAAGTAGCTAGCACCTTTTCCTCTAAGATAGACAGGAAGAAGGGGAGCATCTTCCCACTACAAATGATAGTATAAAAAAGACACTAGTCGATAGCACCAGTGCGTTACTTCTTCATCTTGATTGAGAATATTTTTAGGGCCTACCGGTACTAATTTACATCACATTATAGTAAAATCTTATTGTTATTTGCACGACTACTGAACTGTTATAATCCTGATAATCAATGTTGAAGGGGAGCATCTTCCCACTACAAATGATAGTATGAAAGAAGCCTGGATGATAGCACCAGTCTGTTCCTTTTCCTTTATCTTGATTGAGAATTTTCATTGGAACTAATTTACATCTCATTATAGTATAATTGTTATCTGCACAACTACTGTACTGTTGTTGAGAAGCAAGCGGAAGCAAATGTTACCTTATGGTCTGTGCAAGGTGTATAATCCTGATAATCAACGCTACACTCAGGAAATGCAATAGACTGTATTTGCAGAGAAGGTACTGAAGTTTCTTTCAGAGTTTGAACAGTTGGTCTTGCATCCTCCTTGGCTATTGTGTTGTCACAATAATAGACGCCTCCGAGATAGAAGGAAAATACACATAAAATAATAATCACCAAGGGGGTTAACTGAGATCTTAGCTTGAAATCTTTCTTCTTCATTTTAGTTCAGAGATGAAACTTTCTGCAGCAAAACAAACAACAAAAATCTAAAAAAAAACAGACATTAAAATCATAATTCATCTAGACATATTATTTGCTAGGCAAAGGAAATTCTAAGCTTCAATTGGAAAAAGGAACGTTACACCATAATAGAACTGGTTATTGTTGCATCAGATGGGATATAAAATCAAAGATAGCAAGGAAAAGGTTGTCCAACAAAATCAATTATAGGACTTACTATTTTCCATACTGTTCTTATCACATTATGTTTCCAAGACACTCATTCTTTTAAAGAGGAATTTATGCATGTGCAATGATAATAAACCCATGGCAATACTCAGTGGAATGAGTCAAAATAAAGAATTTCAGACTAACACTCCTAGCCGATAGCCAGTTAAATTACCAAAAATATCTAAAGGTAAGCAATTGAGACATTTGCAAAAGATTTTGAAATAATCCTGGATCAGAATCACTGAAATATGAAAGTTTGCATAGTCTTACAACTATATAGGCCACTGTTGCTGAGCTTATTTTGATCAAGTTCGAAAGTCTATGGAAGAGTCAGTACTGGCAAAGATACTAGATAGTTTTCTTTTTGTTTTACCCTTAAAGTAACTTAGAGGATACAACAAAAACCAATACGGCATGAAGCTTCAAATAATAAGGAAAATATCGAAATTCCAATCCATACGGATGCAGAACTTATCAAGATAAAGGAGTTAGAAAGAAAAGATTAGCAATAATCCATCACGACTCAATCTTAACTCGCAACAAGATCCTCACCTTGTTTTTTCAAGTTATAAAATCTACGGCATGAGTAAGTTCAGCTACCTCAAAGGAGAGAACGAAGTCCTATAGCTCTCGTCGCCAGGATCTGATTCCAAAATCGCCAGACTCCAATTTGGCTATCTATTGACCAAAGGCGAGTACAGATTTCCTTCAAAATCCCCCCTTTCTCCTCCTTTTGGCTCTTTGGCTTGCCTTATTGTGCCTGCCTTCCTTGACACTCCACGAGCCTTTATAGCAGCTGCCCATGCCTACTCGCAAGTTGGCAATCGAGTGCTCTCTCTCTCTCTCTCTCTCTCTCTCTCTCTCTCTCTCTCTCTAAATCATGGCAGGATATGGAGAAGATGGAAAACCACCGAAATGTGGCTGGCGAACGGGGCGATGTGGACGGAAAGAAGTCCCCTTCTCGCTTCGGCCCTCTGTAGTGGGTAGTTAAGAGCGCACGCAGAGTGTTTGTGAAAACGTCGCTCATAATTTGACTCATTTTTGACCTAATTCAGAAATATAATCTAAAAATAAATACATATTCCATTGTAATACTATATATAAGACTCTGTTTACTTGTGAGGATAGATGTAAAAACTACTTTAAAATAAAAAAATCATGTCGAAATTTACTTTGAAATATATATTTCTTTTTTTTAATTACTTAATTATGAAATTAACAATCCACACTAATTTTTTATCCGTTCAAATCAGGCACTTTTTTCCTCCAATTTTTTTTTTTATTTCTCCTCGCAACTACAAACACCTTTCACTATCGTAAACACTCTCACACGGCCACGATGTCACATTGTCACCTCATGCGGCCACCAAGATCAACCCCTACCACTATCACCCTCACACGGTCGCTATGTACGTGGTCAAGGTAGAGCTGATGCACAAGACCCATCGT
>JBAMIE010211747.1:0-10252 GCA_037177295.1 Kaempferia parviflora
ATCATGCAAATTATATTATAATATTTATTATTCTTATCAAAATTAATTAAATTTATTGTGATCATTCAAACCTAAAAGTCAGGGTTGAAACAAAATTACTATTATAAGTAAGAGTTTATATTTTAGTAAAATCGAGGTAAAAAATTTTCCATTATACTGGATAATTATATTTTCCTGATTTACTTCTATACAGATAGCTCGTGAGACAATTGAAATAGTAAATTTTACTTATTTATCGTCATAAAAAAATGATTACGCTCACTCAACTTCTTACAATCTATGCCAAAGAAAAATAAATTATAAAATTAATTTATAGTTGACTATCAAATAAACAGAGAGGGTAGGAGAAATTTTATTACTTAAATTTATTAAAATCATTCCTAAGGTAGGATAAGGCTTGATTTTTTTTTTTTAATTCCAACCTAATTAAATCACTTCAATAATGCTCTCCAATGGTAGGATGTCCTTCTCATTTTTTTATATAAATATTTAAGAATTGAATCCGATTAATTAATGAATAGATTATTTTTAATAGGTTTTTAATTTAAAAATGTTAGGCTAATAGACCATAGTTTCTCGATTTTTTTTAATGAAAGATGATTTTTTTTTTATTTTTTCAAAATTAGACCTCTATTGACAATAATAATAATAATAATAATAATAATAATAATAATAATAATAATAATAAAAAATAAATAAATAAATAAAATAGACACACAGTCAGATATTTTGTAAATAAATGCCAACTTCACCATCTATAGGGTAAATAAATCCTAATGTGCATATTTACAGTAGTAACTGAAGTATTTTTATAATAATAATAATTAAAAAAAAATCCTAGGTTGTATATTAAATTATTATTAAAATCGTTTGCAAATGACTTCCATGCATCCATCTGGCGAAGGTAACAACCAATAATGCAATAAAAAAAGAGCTCCATTATTGCAATAATTGGTGGTACACGTGATGTCAAAAACTCAACTATTAATTTGACAAAAGCAAGAAACTACCAAGGAATTCAACTTTGTTAGCTAGAAAAGTCGAACATTTAATATTCAAACAAGAATATTAGATATTTCTGATAAAGTTGGGGATCTATTGGTGTCATTTTCTTGGGAGATCTATTGGTGTCAACAAGTCATTGTCAAATTATTTTTCTTCCTTCAATCATGGCCATAAACTGAAGTTCTATTGGATGCTTTCTCAAGATTCATCCTTCCAACATCTGTGAATTCCTTCAATAATTTGCGGACTCAGAATTGAGTTTTATCTGAATGAACAACTGCACACTGCAAATCTTAAAGAAGAAGAACAACTTGTTCAAACAAAGTTTACATCAAATGCAAATTTAAGATTCTGAGGCTGCATTCAGCAGAATCAACTTTACTTACAAACTTGTTAATTTCCCTCCAAATCATAAGCTGGAGGAGGAGGTGCATCAGTCAGTGTATCAGTAAATGTGCCTAGAAGTAGTTGCTCCAAGGTTCCATCCTCTCTCCTTTTCTCTCTGCTGTTTGTGATGGATTACTCTATCACCATCACCAACCTTACCTGCAGCCGTTCTCCTTGACTTCCTCCCGCTGCGGCCTACCGATAATCGTAGCTTATCGATTCCAGAAAGAGTAGCCCCTGTTCTCATGGACTGAGGCAATTGAGGCCTGATGATCACCTTCTTCTGTAGGCTTCTTCTTAGAATGCTGTTTATCTTCTTATTGCTTCTTCCCTGGTTAATAATTTCACCTTCAGTAGGATCATCAGTGGCATAGATAGTCCGGGCTTGCAATGGCAATGATGGTGAGAAATTAATGACATTGGTAAGCATCTGTGGAGTTGGAGGGGTTGGCTTTGTCACAGGAAAGGGAATGAGAGAGTTTCGACGCGATACCGGAGTGATAGGTAAGCCACGAACTGTCGGACAGAGGGATACTCTACTGGCCTTCCTAGGAAATGGCTCTTCAGGAAGCTCTGGCTTGTTCTCCTTGTCCTTAAACTGACGAAAATGCTTGAAAGTGTTGCTGTCATTTGGAGTAGTAGATAGCAAAGGCCTGTTGCTGTTGTTTTCAGTGAACGGCCTCACTAGACTATCAAATTCTTTATCTATTACTTGTTCAGAGGCATGACAGTTTGTTCTGAGGCATGAACTGCTCTCTTCCTGTTCCTTGTGCTTTTGTTGTTGCAGCTGATGATTTTCAGCAATTCTGTTGTCTACATGCTGCCTTGCCAACTTTCTTTCGATCAACAACTGTGATTCCAACTCTTTAATCTGCGCAAGGAAATCGGTGAGCACAACACATTTACATCATTCTCTGTTAACAACTTATATATGTTCAAAGTCAGAGAAAGAATTTTTCTCTGTGATACAACCAAAGAATCATATCATACTTGCAAGAACTGAAAGACAGAAATCTTTTGTGTAATAATACTTTTTGGTGTGCAATTTAGATTGAAGATAGATTGTCAACTAAACATTGAACGAATTTTAAGAATGTACTTAGAGAACCAAAATTATAATACAAGTTCATTGATTCATACTTTATCTTGCAGACTTATATTGATCAACTCTTTTGCCTTGTTCTTGACTTCTAGAGATTGGATTGTCTCTTCCATTTTCTTCATTTGAGATTCTTTCTGCTTCATATCCTCCTTGACCTTCCCAAACTAGCAATAGCAACAGGGATTATCAGACTCAAATAGAAATGATAAAAACAAGAGGGCTCCTTAAAGACATGGCTTCCTTTACCATATGTTTGTATCTGGACATTTCACTCATATCAATTTGTCTCTTTGCAAGGCCAAGTTCAATGCCTCTCACTCTGCTTGCAAAGTTAAGAGAACAAAGTGTTTCGCCTAAGTCTTCCTCATTAGGACTAATCTGGACAAACATCAAAGTCTTCGAGTCTCCACCTGATATACTCCTTACATCAGTAATGCCAAAAAAATAAATAAATAAATAATTACACTCCTAATTATCAGAATCGTAAAAGCTTTTAAAAAGTCAAAATAGCGCTTAATCTAAAAATATCCTTATTCAAGTTTTCCTTAGCTGCTCTTGATCAAATATACTATACATTGAGCACTTAAATATATAAAAACTTAAACATGTTCAAAATTACTTTAAAATTATTGTAGCAACCAGACATTTTATTTTATAATAATTTTACAATAATTTTGACCTTTTTAAAGCAATGTTATCAAGTTTAAACAAAAATAATTTATTTTAACACATTGTATCAGCTACGGTGTAATTATTACACGTTGTAGTAATTTACTCCTGACTACCACAATAACATTGAACAAGATATTTTTGGTATGATAGATATAATGAGGCACTTTTTACTTTTCAAAAGTAAGATGCTAATTTTGATAATTAAGAGTGCTCTTTTAATTTTTACCCCTAAAAAATAATAAATAAATTATAAAAACACAGAAATGAAGAATACCCAAGGAGTCTTGCAGCAAGTGTGTCAACTTTGAATTCCTACATAGGTGAGCATTCAAAATATCAGATTATAAAGCTAGAAAGAGGTTAAAACACTAACGTTGGAAGAGAAATTCTTCGACAACCTAAAAGGAATATGTTGGCTTTTAGTTGCAAGAGCTGAAATGACATTTCCTAATGCAGAAAGGGATTTGTTGATATTTTGTGCTTCTTTCAGCCGCTCTCCTTGAGCATCTGTTTTTGCCACCCTCTCGCTACCCGCAAGATCAATTAGCCACAACTTGCTTCTTGTGCATTCTCCATTCACTAGGTTCTCTCCTTTAATCATCACACAGTGAATGCTGGAAAAAAAAACAAAATTTGACATTTAGAAAATTTTCTTACATTTATTATTCAAGATGATAAAGAGGTCAATTTATTTGGAGAAAGATAAAAATGATAACCAGTGAGATCGACTGCTATGCTCATTTGCATTAGTTGAGCCAACTGCTCTTGCCTTGCTGCCAGTTTGGAGGACTACCCAGGCCTCATTCATGTTGGTAACAGGAGCCTCAACCAGTCCAGGAACATGAACACCTTCGGCTACTTGCTTTACTTCTAGCCTAAATTAAAGCCAAAATTTTCGAGATTTTTACACATTGACTATCCTCTTGCAATCTAAATTTAAGTTATGTTTTCTGCTTACTTCTTTGACGCCACACCAGGCTCAGATCCTGAAAGTAGCAAATCATGTATCTGTTCATTGTAGACCTCTAACACACTGACAGTGACTTCATAATGATGAAGTCCTTGCCTTTCTTTTATTATTCGAAATATTTCTTCAAGAGTCCTGTAATTGACTCCACGAGCTTCTTCAGTTCCTTCCATTGTGAATGTTTTGCCTGTCCCTGTCTGCCCAAAAGCAAATATGCAGACATTATATCCATCCAACACTGATGTTGCAAAGGGTGCAGTCTTCTTAAAAACAGCTTCTGCGGGCATGAATACCGAAAAAAATATTTAGTGCATAAAAAATTTGGTGAATGAGCAGATAAAGGTTTGGTGACTACCTTGATCTTCCTCTGGGCTGAAGACTGAATCAAATTTGAAGAGTTTAGTGGAAGATACATGGCCTTTGACAATAAGCCCACCATCTTTTGCAGAACCAAAATCAATAACCGAGCTATCCCCTTTGGCTTTTTCCTCCATGTTAAGAGGACGACATCGGCAGAAGACTCTTATGTTCCCTGAGAAACAACTAGATCTAAGAAATGCATTTTGCTCTTTCAATCACCTATAATAGCGATACAAACTACACACAAACTCACCTTTCAGTTCTATGATTTTGTTGTATAGTTCTTTCCTTTCATTTGCCTCTTCATTAAACCTGAGTTTGAGGTCTTCATGCTCTTTTTCAAATTTGATATGACGATCCACTAATCCAAGGAAATACACAAAGTAATTTATTTTTTTATCTCATGAATAGAGAAAAAAAAAAAAAAAGGAGTTTCAAATAATATTACAGAACCAAACAAATATGTTGGATAAATTAAACTTACAAGTGGATTGGACTGTGGTTGTCATGTGACTAATATCTGCAAGGCACTTCCTAAATTCTAATGCGTTCCCTGTTAGCTTGACATGCTCTTGCTTCAACGACTGTTATATTGACATAGGCTTAAATCCCTTAATTACATGTACCCATGTAACCAGATAAAATTATAGAGTGAAATCAAAAGACTAATAAAAGAATGCATTACATGAAATTTTTGACTCAAGTTAGCCAGGGACAGAAACCACCTACTCTTCTCCTTCACTTGACCCTCTATTGCAAAAGCTGCATCAGAAAGACGCAAATGTTATTCAAGGGAATCACTTTAGCGAAGTCCATAATTTCAAATAATTAGAATACCTAGGGAGCCAACATGCATTGACTTCTGCATTAACTCCATCTGAAGCTGTTGCAGTGACAACCATGCCTGATGGCATTCTCTATTCTTAAGTTCATTCTCCCTTTTCAGACTCTCCAAAGTTTGTTTGCACCCACTATGCTCATTAAGCATAAATTGGAACTCTTTCTTGAGTTTCCTACATTGATCACATTCCACCTGGAAAATGAACACTTGGATTCAGTATGGATGGCAGTCAAAACCTTTCTTTTCAAGCACCAAGGATTCTCTTACCTTTACCAACTTTGATACTTCAGTCTGCTCACCTTGTATCCTCTGAAAACTCTTTCCTGAAATGTGTAACGTTCACCTTTAAGAAATAATTTGATTTAAGGAACAAACTCTACCTGAATAACTCATCAAATTCTACCTGAAAAAGAATCTCGCCTAACTGAGATCCCAGACACAATAGGCTGTCCCATTATTCCTTCAAATCTGATCAATAATCCCTCATCACAAAGCACAGAAGCTCTCAAATCTGACAAAATCAGAGGTTGGTTTGAACCAACCTGACCATATATATCTAACCCATCAAGCACCTGAGAAAAGACAATTGGGTTATGCATCAACACAATTGGGTTATCGAAAAACTATAACAGAGAATGTTACACTCACCTTTTCATTCTGTATAAAGACATCGAAAATCCTCATGCCTACAGGGCCATCGGTAAATACAATCTCAGCAAAATGGAGGTCGACAAGATAATCTCCCGACTCAAGTTCAGTAAATTGATACGAGAAATTCCCTAATCGGGCAGTTTGGTATATTCCACAGCTTACATCACCAACCTGAGAATCAGTTTTAATAGTGTCTCCTCCTGAATAAAACTTGTCCACTTCAAAATCAATGTCGTCACAAACTACAGACTCATCCAGACATCCGGCGTTTATACTTATCAATGTCTCTTGGACATCTGGAATAACTCCAAGCTCGATTGAGGCTTCAAAGTCACTTACTTTGTCACAAATCATGCCTTCTTCTATATATTTCCCTTCCATTCTTGACTCCATTTTTAGAACATCAAAGCCTTCAAGGAATAGCCCGACCGGCGCAACCTTTTTTCTCTCTCTGCTTCTTCTGATGTATTCCGGCGTTTCCTGGATTTCCTCTCTTGAATTTTCTGGGGAAATTGGGCTAGCAGTGTAATCTGGAGAACTCAGTTTGAATTCAAAACCCTGGTCACCTGCAAAGGTTGCATGAAACCAAAATCACAAAGCTTAAAATGGAAAATATTTTTTCCCAGCCCTATCCAAAAGATCAATAAAGCCCGACAATGGACTGATCAAGAAAAATCCAACTCACAACGAATCATTCAACCGTAGTGAAATAGGACAAGGCGGAAGTAGATAACTTACTCGCATCATCAGCCATCGTCTCGGCTACGTCAAATCCTTCTATTTCCTAATAAAACATCATAAAATACTATAAAACAACTGGAAAAATCTTCCTTTCTAATTTTTTTAGCAAAGGCGAGGTATTATTGATCTCAAAGCGAAATGAAGAAAAAGAAGATTACGTTCCCACCGCAAGAACACTTCTTCGCCGCAGAGAGGATCCACGAGGAAGCCTTGCTTCAATGCCACCAAAGTCTTTCGAATTAAAGAAGCGGAAGGATCGAAAAGATTTTGAAGAGGAGAAGAGGGAACTGGTTCGAGGTCGCAACGATAAAAGAAGCAGCTTTTCGGCTTCGTGAAAATGATCGAACTTAAAAAAAAAAAGGAGTGAGAGAGAGAGAGAGGAGAAAGAATGACCGTTAGCTTTGGAAACGAAAAAACGACAGACATACAATCGCTCCCCTCTTTTCTACCTTTCTTTTAATTGGAATAATTTGTGGAGGCCCAAGGAAGGGCCAGTTAAAATGACGTGTGCGGTAGACAATAATGTCGAGACGTATTTTACCGTTGCAAATTTCATACCGAGACGGCGAGACGTATATTATTCTTGATTTAGACTACACAATTGCATACCCGCAGTAATCGTCTTTTAGTCAGAGGATATCACGTGAGGGACTGAGTTTTCCCAATAAGCATAGGGTATAGTTGTAGGTACAATGTTGGAGTGGAACAACGTTTCCTGATTTTGAAATTTGAAAACATACTTTAAGAGGACGACGATGTTTGTAATTAAGTGGTGCAATTAAAGCAGGATTAAGATATTAATGCGGTCACGTGTTTTTAGCTCTTTAATTAATCCTAATGCAGGTGTCAATCAGGCCAGGGGTTGCCCCGGTCTGCTAATGGCCATGTCGTGTTAGGCCCGGCTTGGTCCACGAGTTGAACCGAATAAAATTTGTATAATAGTTATATCAATTGAGCATTTGTAGCCAGATTTATTATAATAGGGTACATGACAATTTCCATTAGATAGGGGTGGATACACGGAGGAGGTTGAAGCTGTAGCTGTTAATTTAGGTTGGGTTCATTAGATTGACCTATCTGTCAAATAATTTAAGTAGATTGAGTTAAAATTTTATCAATTTATACTCACCGCCTAGGCTTGAAACCCACGCGAGTTAGCCCATGAGGCCACGATGGGTTTGGGTTGGCCCACGACGGGCTTGGATTGGTCTGTTAGTTGAGAAACACATATAAACTATTATTTATATCAATTTATTATTTTTCTTTTTTATAATTTTATAATAAAAATAGTGCTTTCCATCTCACATGAATACTTATTTATCTCCATTTATATTTAAAATACTTATTTCTATATACATTTGATTTGTTATAATTTTAAAATAAAAATAATACTAATATGAAAACTTATTTATCTCTATTTATATTTAACATACTTAATTCTACGTACATTTGATTGATAAAACTTTTTCGAAGTAAAATGTTAAAGTTACGAAACTTTTTATTATTATTATTTTTTTTATTTTTTTTATGGGCTCGTAAGTTGGCCAGCCTAACCTGCAACTCACCTTGAATTAGATTGAGAGTTTTCCAATCCGCTAAGATGATGAAACAGGTTGTCCCGTAAAATGATTGGCCAGTCATAGACCGATCTAATCCACCACGAATTGACCCGTTTGTCAATTCTAGTTAAAACCTCCCTCAAGCTACCCAACTTGGCTACCACTAGGGGTGGATTACTAACTCCCTGTAGAATAAAAAGGTCTCACTTTGTAGCTAAGCCCAACAAGTAATAGGTCATTTAACTAAGTTTTTCTTCCCTAGTTTCACAGTTTGATCGCTACCTCCCGGCCCGAGCCCCCAGGCGACCAGCCCCAACCACTAGTCCACCGCTCAACTGCTCAAGGCCATTATTCAAGTATATTGTTAGCATATAAAGAAATAAGAATTGATTTAGACTAGAATCGTGCAGAATTAATGACGCAATTATTGTCATTAATTTTCTTTCTTATTTTAGTCCTTCTTATTTTAGTCAAAATAATTGTCATTCTTATTTTAGCTTGGATGATGTAAATATATAGACATGTATATTTCATTGTAAAGGTCGAGGAAAACTTTGTCAATTTGTTTATCTGCTAACATATATTATATTGATTAAATATTTGAGTACACACTTTGAGTCTTAAATCTGTAAATTTGAAATATAATCTATGATAAAAAATCCGGTTACCATCATTTTTAGTCAAAATTTTCTATCTAATTTCTAAACCAATTGATGCTTATGCGCGAGTAGATACAAAATATGTAGAGTATTGTATGATAAATGCTACCATGTGAATATTAAATGATTAGATTAAACTTGGAATTAACTATCAAGGCCATTTTTCATTCATAATCAAGGGTTAATTTTTTTTTTACCATTATTATTTTTAAAATTTTTTACTTTAATTTAAATTAGGGGTTTAGGGTTTAAATTAATTGTCAATGTTGATTTAATTACATAATATACATAACTTTATTTTTAATTATTTATTTATGTAGATTATAGAGAGGTTTTTTAAACCTAAACGTTTTCATAAGAATTCTTCCAATGATCCTAATATTAGTGAAGCTGTAGAAATCAATCTTAAGTAGAATTAGATTTAAATGATATCGTTAGTGATCGGGATTACAAAAACTAATTGAAGAGTTTGATATTTCTATTCGAGATCAAGTCCGAAGAGACTAGATCGAGAAATATCTTTTCAACAATTGAAAATGAGTAAATATTACAACGTTTTTAAAAGATTAAAAGACACAGGATGCAATTGCCGCCTCTTTTTTATCCGATAACTATCTAAATATGTCATCAAATGTTAACCAATATTTCAATAAGTAATAGTCTAATAGTAATTTTGTAATTTATTAATTTAGTATTTTATCCTTTTTATAATTTCGAATTGAACTTTTTATTATTAAATATATTTATTGTTGCAAAAAAAAAAAAAACTATTAGCCCTCGTTAAAAATTATCTCTGGATCCACCCTTGAATAGGACATGATTGTTGGAGAATCTATTTTCAGACTTATCTGTTGAGCGGCCTGAGCTGATAATCTTAAACTGTCAATCTTAAAGGTTAGATCGATCCAAGCTGCTAGGTTGTTTGTGCATGCAACAAAGTTCACCAAAGACCAAGTGCAGAGTCTGGAGAGAAGTCACCTGACTGCCAAGTCCAAATGAGTTTCCAAGGGTTCAAAAATCAAGAGGTCGAGGTCTAAGTTCAATGCAGTCTCTTTAAAACAAATTCGCTCACCTCCGAAGGTGTTGCGAGGTTGACTTTAGGTCGTCTGTTTCCCAAAATATAACGACGAACCTGTTGGTGCTGGAAGCACCAAGATCGAACTTTGTTTTGATAAATGGCAAAGGGTTCAAAGTTAAGCGTGTCTTGTGATCTAACTTGGTTTGTGAGGTATGCAGGAAAGTCCTAGGTAATCTAGGCAAGAAGTCTTGACCTGCAGGGTTGAGCAAAGAAGTCTTGGCGAGTGAAGC